>CM046366.1:15022284-15051961 GCA_025413025.1 Ficus hispida | reverse complement strand
AAATAAGGCTCCAATGGCCTTTGTTTTGAAGAAAAACCGAGAACTGGTCAGGGTGACCAGGTTCCAACGATTCACATGTGTTCAAACAAAAACTGGTATTAACTGAGCCAGAATCAGAAAATGTTCAAAAACATGAAAGTTTTAGATCTTTTTGTTAGCTATAACTTTCGTGAGAAAGTGTTTCCAAATTCGTTTTACATTTAAGTTATGATTTTCAAACTGTGCAGTGAGCAAAAATCTCATGCACGGAATTTCTCTAGACAATGACTAGGAAAAAACGTTTTCCAACTTGCAAATCATTTTCAAACCCGAAAACCATTCCAAAGGTGGTTTGTCGATCCCCAAATGTTTTATAGAAATGTTTTCAAGTATTTTTATAATTTTTCGACAAGTTTGGGTGCTATTCAACCAAACTTTAAATAAACAAGAAAATGATATTTTTAATCAAGTTCAAGGTTTTCAAGATTAAAATGAATAAGATACTGCGTTAGTAGCCGAAAATTATTTCGAGTTACTAGGGCCTTGCCCAAGCCCTGAGTTAATCATGCAGATTGAGGTTTAAGATTATGATTCTCTACATGAACCCGTTAATAATTTACGTTGTGGGTTACGCCATGTGACCCTTCGCTTGTGTTAGAAGAGGGTCTTATAACCGAAAAATATTATGTTGGTTTAATCCGACATTAATCGATCTTAGAATAGAGACCTCACGTGTAAACGTCCATGGGCAGGAGGTGATCTGCGAGCGTGCTCGGAAAGGAAAGTCGATCACGCGAACAACAAAGATAAAGTAAGTACAACGCTGCCTACAGCATAGGCTAAAGTTGTATGTTTTCTTAACATGTTTGCTTTACACTGTTTAAGTGTTATTTGATGATTTGCTCGATGGTTGCAATATGTTTACTGTACGATGAATGTTTAAGTATTGTTTATCATGCTTACGTGAAAAGGTACGACTGTCTATGCATTGATAAAACATGAGATTAGGACATCATATAAGTATGCTCACTAATCTACAAGTGAAAAGATGTCAAGAAAGACTTACAAACAGAATGTTTGAGAAAAGGCCACAAGAGCCAGTGTTGTGCCCCCTGATGACGATCGGGTCGAAAGCTTAGGTAAGTTCCTTAAGCTGCGCGCCGGTACATACACATCAATACTAACGGCCCACAAGTAAAAATCAACAAGATAAAGTGTGATATAAGAAAGCAAGCATAATTGGACATAAACGGTTCATGCATTTCACGACAGAATGTCATGTTAAGATGAAGAAATCGGATGATACGATGCCAGGTTTATGTTTTCATGTTTAAGATGAAATGATGCTATGTTTATGTTTTCATGTTTAAGATGATACGATGCCATGGTTATGATTTCATGAATAAGGTTATGTATGTTTCATGTAATTGGTTTGGCGTATAGGAGTTGTACTTGCTGAGCTTTCGCTCATTGTTGAAGTTTATCTGTAGGTAAACAGCCTGTCTTGCATTAACTGCATGGTGGAGGGTGAAGCCGGTGGCTGTGAAATGATGAACGGGTTGGGATTCACATCTCAAGAGGAATTAATTAACTATATCTATTTGAGAAAACAACAGCTATTTATTTATGTAAGGTGTATGTAAATATTACTGCTTCCGCTATTAAAAAAAAAAAAAAAAAAAAAAAATCCCCACTATTTTTATGATGAAAAATGGGATAAACAAGTTTAAGTTCAAGTAAGTTAAGTTAAGTCAAGTAGTGACGGCCCGTACAAGGCGGGGCGTCACAGTTGCGCACATATGGATACGACTTAGGGCCTTTAAGTAAATAAGACATGTATATAATGAAGCATAATGAACACACATAGATCATATATGGATTTTTGAATATTCATGATGTTACGTGCGATGATATGATTTAATGAAAATGTTTAGTGAGATATTGTTTATACTTGCTAACCGAAAGCTCATACGTTTATTTTCGTGTTGTAGGTAATGCGGGTAAGTAGCCCACCACTTAGATATTTTATTAAACTGTGAAGCTGTGCGGAGGCATAAAGAAAAAATGGGAGACCTACCACAAAATTAATTTCTGTATTTAGGCTTCTTAAAATATTTGTATCGACTATATTTAAACTGTGCTTTCAATATTTTGATACTACTAAAACTACTATGAATACTTTACGAGAAAAAGACTTTAGAGTATTTTCTTTTAACTCACATGACGTTATAGATTTTTAAATATTATCTAAGTACGAATTTGAATATGATATTTGTTATTTAGAAATTTCAATTTCCTTAGTTAAATTTTAGTTTATTAAACTCTTCAAGTACAAGTATAATATGCATATAATATATATATATATATATATGTGTGTGTTTGTATTTTCGAATCAAATATAAATAAGTGATAAGACTAAATAAATTAAGAATAAGTAAGTAGTTAACGGTCCGAAAAGTAGGGTTGTTATAATTGTCAGTTAACAACAAAAACCTTCCTCAACTTCCCTTATTTTCCAAAACAACATTTATTTTTAACAGAAACTCTTAAATAGAAGGGGGATTTTATTATTAGTCTTTATTTGTTTATGTATTTTGTACCGTGGATGCGTACATTTTAACTAATATTGCTGTATCTCTTTCTTACAGAATTTGGATAACTTAACAAGTATCAATCTGTCAGAATCCATGCACCTAACTCAAGTTCCAATTCTCTCACGGGCTCCGAATATTGGGACTATAATTCTTGGTACTGTGCATGTTTGACTGAAGTTCCATCATATTTTCAACATCTTACAGAGCTTAAAAAGCTTTCTTTGATAGGCTGCCCATCTCTTTCTAAATTATCAGGGCTTTCCAAGAGTCTAACAACCGTAGAAGTGCTCAGCAGGACATTTCAGCATGACATGTCCAATTGCGGATCATGTTTCCCTCTCGTAATTTTTTGTCAAAGTCGGAAAGGTTTCCAATAATCTCAGAGCATGTGGAATTTTAGAGCATCCCCAACTAAATTTGCATCAACTAAGGAGCTACTGCTTTCCATTAAAAATTTAACCGAGAGAGTTTCTCCCTGACAGTATCCATAGTTTAAGATCTTTATTACAAGAACTCGACATTGGTTTTGTCAAAAACTTGAATCATTACCAGTACTTCCTTCGTCTCTATTAGTGCTTGATGCGAGGTTCTGCACTTCACTGAAGATGGTGTCAAGTTCAATACCATTGGTCGAATAAAATTGGGATGATCTCTATAATAGAGGCTATGAATTGGAGGAATTAATGTTTTGGGTTGTGAAATGTTAGATTGGAATGCACGCAGAGTTCTTATGAATGAAGCATTGTTTAGAATTTTGCGTTTTGCAACTTTATTTTCTAAAAATGGAGCTACTGATTGTAAATTTATTAGGTATGCCTCTCCAAAAACTTTTCCCCCTAAATTTTGCATTTTAATAATTTAAGTTTCCTCGTTGCTTAATTATGTAGTAGCTAAGATTTTGGTTGGATTGTTAATATAGCAGTGTCTCTCTCTTCTCCATGTTGCGCGCAGGGATTAATCGAAGTTACCGGCCAGGAAGTGAAATTCCGAGGTGGTTCAGTCATAAGAGTGATAATCTTCAATATGCATAAACGTTCCTCATCCTGATTGTTGGTGTAGGAAAGTACGAGATTTGGTTTGATACAGCCGAATATTATGAGATGTGATTAGCTGTAAATATTATGTTTTTAGTCAATAATGTAAAATAGGAAAGTTAGATATTGACAGCCATTGTAGGGAAAGTTTCCCATTCTCTTTCTTTGAGTCCTCTATAAGAGGAGCCGTGTAATGTTCATTTGTTAATACAAGAATTCATTAATTCATAATTCCTTTCTCTCTAGGTTTATATGGTATCAGAGTCAAAATTGGTTCTTGATTCAACCCTACACCTACCTGCAAACCCTAGCCCCAATCCTAGCCATCTCCTTGCAAAAACCGAATTACTCCCCATGTCTGATTATCCTCAGAATCTGCTCCTTCTTCCACCTTTCTCCTAAATTCCTCCAATAACACTGTTTCACAAGCCCCAACATCCGACTCTCATTCTGTCCAGATCATGACAATCCGCCTGAATGGTGACAACTTCTTGCGATGGTCTCAGTCTGTTCGAATGTATATTCGTGGGCGTGGAAAAATCGGCTACTTGACGAGAGATAGGAAGGCACCAGCCCCTAAAGACCCGGCTATGCTACATGGATGCAGAGAATTCGATGGTCATGACATGGCTCGTCAATTCCATGGACGAGGACATTAGTTCGAATTATATGTGCTACTCCACGGCTAAGGAGCTTTGGGAAAATGTTAACCGGATGTATTCTGATTTGGGAAATCAGTCTCAAGTTTATGAGTTACTTTAAAACTGGAGGAAATCCGGCAGGGGGAGGACACAGTCACCAAGTACTTCAATTTGCTGAAACAGTTGTGGCAAGACCTGGATTTGTTCAATGACTATGAATGGAAATCCACTGATGACGCCAATCATAACAGGAAAACGGTGGAGGCTCACCTAATCTATAAATTCCTTGCAGGGCTGAATGTGGAGTTCGATGAAGTAAGAGGAAGACTCATCGACAGATCACCTCTTCCTTCTCTTGGTGAAGTATTTATAGAGGTTCGAAGAGAAGAAAGCTGGAGGAACATGATGTTAGATAAGAAGGTTACCAGAGGGGGTGTAGAAACTTCTGCCTGATTACTTCTGACGCTACTGCTAATAAGGTAGCAAGTTACCCGAGCAAGGCCGAAGACAAGCCACGGGTCTGGTGTGACTACTACAATCGTCCTCACCACACTCAGGAGACCTGCTGGAAAATTCACGATAAGCCTGCCAATTGGAAGAGCAGGAACAGTCGTGCACCTCCTACTGCCAATGAAGCCAAAGTAGGTCCATTCAGCAAAGAGCAGATGGATCATCTTCTTAAACTGCTGAAATCCAATTCATCATCCGGTATTCCTAATGTTTCTCTTGCCCAAACAGGTAGTGAACCTTATGCTCTTTCTTGTTGTTTAGAATTTGCTCCATGAATCATTGATTCTGGGGCTTCCCATCACTTGACCAGCCTTTCAAATCTATTTAGTTCCTACTCACCCTGTTCTGGTTTAGACAAAATTAGAATTGCAGATGGTAGCTTCTCACTAATTGCAGGAAAAGGTTTGGTAAAACTATCCAAAAATATTAGCCTTAAATCAGTACTACATGTCCCTAAGCTAGCTTGTAATCTCTTGTCTGTTAGTAAACTTTCCCAAGACTCTAATTGCCATGTTATCTTTTTTTATTCTCACTGTGAATTCCAGGACAAGAACTCGGGGAATAAGATTGGCAGTGCTAGAATGGTGGATGGACTTTACTACTTCGATGGTGACTCTTATAGTAATAAAATAGCTCAAGGATTTGGTAGTGTTAGTTCTACTTCTGTTATGAACAAATAATGCTTTGGCATTTTAGACTTGGACATCATAGTTTTCCATATCTCAAACATTTAATTCCTACTTTATTTAAGGGCTTGGATCTTTCTATTTTTCATTGTGAAAGTTGTTATTTATCCAAGAGTCATTGTACTAGTTATGTGCCGAAACCTTATGTTCCTTCAAAACCTTTTTACTTAATTCATAGTGATGTTTGGGGCCGTCTAAAATTACCACTATTTCCAAGAAAAAATGGTTTGTTACATTTATTGATGATCATACCCGATTGTGTTGGATTTACTTAATGAGTGAAAAATCTGATGTTAAAAAATTGTTTAAGGATTTTTACAACATGATTGCAACTCAATTTCAAACTAAAATCCATATTCTTCATACTGATAATGGCACAGAGTATTTCAATGAACAATTGGGAATGTTTTTAAAAGAAAACGGTATTTATCACCGGTCTACTTGTATAGACACTCCTCAACAAAATGGTATTGCTGAAAGGAAAAATAAACACCTTCTTGAAGTGGCTCATGCTATAATGTTTTCCATGAATGTTCCCAAATATCTTTGGGGCGAAGCTGTCTTAACAGCTTCGTATTTGATAAATAGGATGCCTACAAGAGTTTTGCAATCTAGTACACCCTTAGATTGTTTGAATAAAATTTTTCCTATGTCACGTATTCATTCAAATTTACCACTAAAATTTTTGGTTGTACAGTTTTTGTTCACATTCTAAGTCACGCTAGGTCCAAACTTCACCCAAGGGCTGAGAAGTGCATTTTTATAGGGTATGCCCCGAACAAAAAAGGCTATAAGTGTTTTAATCCTCACACAAAAAAGGTACATGTGAGTATGGATGTAATTTCTTGGAACACAAACCTTACTTTCACAAAAATTCTTTTCAGGGGGAGAATATAGGAGTAGACGAAAATTTTGGGGATTTATCCCCTGTTCCATTACCGCATATTATTTTGAATTCTACTCCTATTCTTTCTCTCAAAATCCAAATCCTATTACTACTATATTTGGAAAACCAAATGGGAAGATTTGTGATAAAGCTATTGAAAAACCTAGTAAAAATATGCCAAACATTGATGTTCATACAACAAGGGGAGAAACACTACCGATAGATCAAAACACTGAGTTATTGGTTTATAGCCGGAGGAGACTACATCAAAAGAGACAAAGTCCATCTGTGATTCTAGAACCAGATCAATCTTCAACTCCATGAACTAGTACCCACAATATTACAGGTATTCCTAATAACTCTGATTCAAATTCAATTAATGAGCCATCAGACTTAGATATTCCAATAGCTCTTAGGAAAGGAACTCGAACTTGTACTAAGTTTCCCATTGCTAAATATCTGTCCTATAAAAAGCTTTCCCCATACTATAGAGCCTTTAGCTCAAAAATATCACATATGTTTTTTCCTAGAAATATTCCAGAGGCCTTGGCTGATCCAAATTGGAAATTAGCAGTTTTAGAAGATGAATGCTCTGAGAAAAAGTGGTACCTGGGAGATAGTGGAGCTACCTAAAGAAAAAAGGACAGTAGGTTGTAAATGGGTCTTTATTGTGAAGTGCAAAGCGGATGGTAGTGTGGAGCGATATAAGGCGAGACTAGTTGCTAAGGGATTCACCCAGACCTTTGGTATTGATTGTCAAGAAACATTTGCTCCTGTTGCCAAGATAAACTTAATTTCTAGTCTTGTTGTCTCTGGCGGTGAATTTTGACTGGCCCCTACACTAGTTAGATGTAAAGAATGCCTTTCTAATTGGAGATTTGAAAGAAGAAGTTCACATGAGCCTAACTACAGGTTTTGAAAAGAAGCTAGGACCGAGTAAGGTTTGCAAGTTAAAAAAGTCCTTATATGGTCTGAAGCAGTCATCGAGAGCTTAGTCTGAGCGACATGGGGAAATTGTAAAGAAATGTGGTTACTGTCAGAGTCAGGCTAATCATACAATGTTTTACAAGTACAACAAGGGAGGCAAGGTAGCAATCTTAATTGTCTATGTTGATGCTATAATTTTGACAGGAGATGATATTAAAGAACTGGGAGACTAAAAAAGGAGTTGGTAGCTGCATTCGAGATCAAAGACTTGGGCACATTAAAATATTTCCTTGGTATGGAGTTTGCTAGATCCAAGGAGGGTATGTTTGTCAACCAACGGAAATATGTTCTTGATCTACTCAATGAAATTGGTCTACTTGGGTGTAAACCGGCAGATACACTAGTGGAACCCAATCTAAAGTTACAACCAACTAAGACCGAGGAAGTGAAAGATAGAGAGCAATATCAAAAGTTAGTTAAAAGATTAATTTACTTGTCGCATACGCGTTCTGACATAGCGTTTGCTGTTAGCTTGGTTAGTCAGTTTATGCACTCACCCAGACCAGAGCATTTCGATGCAGCCTTTAGGATCCTTAGATACCTTAAGAGAACTCCTGGAAAGGGTTTGATATTCAAGAAACGTGGCCATTTACAAGTTGAAGCATACACAGATGCAGATTAGGCAGGGAGTATTAGTGATAGACGATCGACTTCTGGCTATTGTACATTTATTGGAGGTAATCTTGTTACGTGGAGAAGTAAGAAACAAAACGTTGTTGCTAGGAGCAGTGCTGAAGCAGAGTTTAGAGCTGTTGCTCTTGGAATTTGTGAAGTTTTATGGATTAAGAGGTTACTAGATGATCTAAAAACCTCTAATCCTTTGCCTATGAAGATCTACTGTGATAACAAAGCAGCAATTTCTATTGCTCACAACCCTGTCCTCCATGATCGAACAAAACATGTAGAAGTGGATAAGCACGTTATCAAGGAGAAGTTAGAAACCGGACTGATTTGTATGTCGTATGTCTCCACAGCAGAACAAATTGCAGATGTGCTTACTAAGTGACTACCAAAGAAGAAGTTTGATGATTTAATTAGCAAGCTGGATATGGAAGATATCTTTAGACCAGCTTGAGGGGAGTGTAGGAAAGTAGGAGATTTGGTTTGATACAGCTAAATATTATGAGATGTGATTAGCTGTAAATATTCTGTTTTTTAGTCAATAATGTAAAATAGGAAAGTTAGATATTTGACAGCCATTATAGGAAAAGTTTCCCATTCTCTTTCTTTGAATCCTCTATAAGAGGAGCCGTGTAATGTTCATTTGTTAATACAAGAATTCATTAATATAGAATTCCTTTCTCTCTAAGTTTATAGTTGGTATAACAATTAACAGCAGCAGTTACTTGGGTCTTGCCTATTGCCTTATTCTTGAATTCCATGACCTTTCCAAGCTAATATATTTTGACTCCAGGCTTCATTGGGAATCTATTTACATGTTCCCTAATGGTCATTCATGGAGGCAAAGAAGATATTTGGATTTCTTTATTATTTTCATCGTGGCAGCGGGTGTTGTAGTTTAGATTACAAGGAAAACACTGATGAGAATATTGATGGCTCCTTGAATTCTAAAAACACGTATGTGTTTATGGACAACACTTATGGCACTTCTTACGTCGAACAATGGACAATTTGATTCACATGGGAATAAGTTCCCTCGTACTGCTATAATTGATTTCCACAAACGAGGAGAATTTGGTGATTACATTAAAGCAGAGGAAGGAAGATCTGATGATGCAAATGGGACTATGGTGCTCACTTCTACTGCTACAACCTCTTTCTTCTTTAGTTTGGATGAAGAATATCAGGAATCTGTAAAAATCAAAAAGTGTGGGATGCACCTCCTATAGAGCCAAGAGGCAGAGAGATTTGATTATGTATGACAAGTTGAGTCAGTGGAGATCATGAAGCCGTTTATTCTTCTGAGTCAGATCAAGAAGAAGATGATGGTGGTGGAGAGTCCGACTCAAGCGGAAGAGAAGCCATTCATTTTGAATCAGATGATCAAGAAGAAGACTGACGAACCACTCCCTAGCTAAGAGATTTAGATGACCATGAAAATCACTTTTTGTCATCATAAGTAATTTATAAAACTTTCCCTTATCTTCTTTTAAGTAACATATTCTTGCACTTATTAAGAGAAAAACTTTCACTTGATAGCCCAAAAAAAAAAAAAAAAAGCATTAGATTGGTTTTCTTTGAAATTATAATTAGTTATACCCTTTTTGTATTGGATCAGGTTGTTGGATTGTGTCAAAAAAGCCACTTGTGTTGATCAAGCCTCTACTTGTGGCTAGGCCAAGAGCCTATCAAGTCTTTAGAGTCCCGAAAGTTTGGCTGCCAAAGATGAGGAAGGTTTTGCTCTTCTAGTGGTCAATGTCTTTGTGTTAGGAAACTAATCATTAGATTTGTGTTCATATAAGATTTTCGACTTTAATTGACTCTTTTGATTGTGTTTCTTCTGTTTGCTGTTTTAGTTTTTATTTTTTATGTTTTTTTTTATTTTAAGCAATTCGTTTTGTGGTTCTTTTGGAGCATATCTTTGTTTTGTTTCGATGCTCATTTTCTGTTTGTGTGAAATAAAAATACTTGCAGAGAGGTATTGCAATCAAACTAATTACTGAGTAATAGTTGTTTAATGAGCTTTATACGAAGCAGATTACGTATTCAAGTATGTGGCCTGGAAGCAGCCTCAAGCAAAGAGGAGTATATGTAGGAATTAGCTGCATGAACACTGATATACATCATGAAAAGTTTTGTCTTGAATATTATAAATTGTCAAATGTCAAAATTCTATAGATTCTGGAAAATTAAAATGATTACTTTGTCCCTGCTTTATTACCCCTATACAAGTTACTTTTTAGTTTCATGATGTATCATGAAACTTTTCTTCCATGATGTGAATCATTTTTCTTCTCTCTTATGGTGGTTTCAGCCTTCAATTGAAGATTGGTGTGCCTGATGAGATTGAGTTTATAAGTAGAATGGTTATACGGGCGTTGAGAAAAAAAGTAAAACAAAGTAACACGAATCAAGAATAGGATGTGATATTTTCCACTACATATATTTATATGAGAAATGAAAGTGAATGAACAGATAGAGAAACAACAGTGAATATGTTGTTAATAAAGAGCAATTTTAATCCCACAAGTGTTGTCGAGGTAAAGTATAAGCTTATCAACTAAAAAAATTATATTTCATTAAGAAAAAAAACCCCGCAAAAATTGGTAAATTTAATGTGAATGAAAAAAATTTGCTACGACCACACCTGTATTTTGTGATGTTTTCTAAAATTACACATCTTTTGTCACTGATTGATGAATCTTTTAGTAGACAACATATATTTTGAAACTATTTGTTACAACACAATTAATTAGTAGGCGTAAATGTGTGCATTTTCCCTAATCTAACAAGCTTCAGAGAAATGGAAGTTAATACTTGGGGACGTTCGTTCTTGAAAGAAATTATGAGTTCTAGCTATTTTGTGAAAAAAAAAAATGTTAAGAAACTGTTAATAACCTACAAATTTAGAGCTCATAGTGGAAATAATTGTAAAATAAGAAACTCTTAAGGTTTTTCTCATAGGTATTTTTTTTTACCTGTTTGTTTTTGTTATGTTTTTCCTATTTATCATAAGGCTTTTATGATTTTAGTTTTGTAAGCCTTTTTTTTTTTTTTTCCTTTCTTTTCAATAAATTTTTGCTTATTTTAAGGGAAATTAAAAAAAAAAAAACTTGATTCTTGATACTAGGTGTATATTAAGAAAAATGCTTTAGAATATCAGTGATGTTTAACATCATACTAACAAAGAAGTGAGTCTCACTGGTAGGCCTTATGTTATGAGACTCATTATCTATTAGTGAGTGATATTAAAAATTACTGATATTCTCTAGAATTATTCATTTCTTAAGGCTCAATTAACATTATAGCATTGCCAATTTTAGTTAAGATGTTTAAGCTTTCCCCAACGTAGTTACTTGTTCTCTTCGTTAATATAAAATAGTAGTAAATAATTGTTCGCTATTCATTCTTCATTTCCTCCAAACTTCCATGAAAATTCCTAGAAGATTAAAAGAATATTTCTCAGGAAATTAAGTAGGACGGCTTGATTAATTAAAGATCTTGACCTATCGTTTATTAGTCGTCTCGTAAAATTAAAAAGAAGAAGAGAGAGAACACTAGTAAAAATTGTGGATTATACGATGGTTTTTTACCGTCGTGTAAAGTTTACACGACGGTTTATCAACCATCATGTAATCCAGTGTCGTGGTAGATAACACGACGGTCCCGTTACCGTCGTCGTATCTAAATGTTACACCACGGTATACCGTCATCAAAATCATATTACACGACAGCTCTTGGCCGAACCGTCGTGTAATATTTTATACCAAAAAAATATTTTGGTTTTTTTGGTGATTTCCCGTGCTAGCCTAACCTGCATTAACTCCAACATAGTAACTTCAATTATCAAATTAAAAATACATACCAATTTTTACATTACAAGTTCACATATCATAATTAATGAATTGCATTACATGGTTAGCCCATTCTCCCCTAATCAAATCCAAATCCTCAGAAATATAAAATTCTTTACTTTCTAGTACGTCAATTCTATTCAACACTATGTCCCTCATAAAACTTAAAATAAAATAGTCACATTCAACACTTCCTTCTTGGAGAGGACAAGGACGGTCCGAGATTATAGTTTTATAGTCTTGTCTCCTTCTAAACCCTTGACCGGCTATAATCTTCCAATCCGATAGGGCCCTAGCAAATTAGGAAAATTGAAACTAATTAATTAAGATACATATAATAATTAAGATTAAAAAAAATTAACATATTAAAATTGACTTACATGTTCATTAGCTCCGTAAAATCGTCTCATTTCTTCTCTCGAAGAAGATCAAAATAAAGGACGAAGTCCTCCCATGGGTCAATGACTCCCAAAACCCAATGTCTCCCTCTGTTATGTGGCACAAGATAAATCCGGCATTTTGGTCCGTCACGCAAAAAGCTGATAAGATTATCTGCTCGGTCTCTCATGCCAGCATCTTCAGTATCTGTTCTCACCGGTGAGATCAAGGTTGGTGACACAAACACAAACTTCTCAGCTTGCCCGTTAATCCTACATAGTTCCTCCAAATATCTGCATATAAGCATGTCAAAATTGTTACTGTACCTGACATATAGAAGAATTTCCAGATTACACAAATTTTAGAGACAGAATGTCGTACCTCATGTAGACTAATATACAATTTGCACTGATTTCTTATAAATTAATTAACTCATAAATATCTTCAAAGCTCAGAAAAGACAGGCATTTCAAAAGTCATGATCGTGCATGGTATTGGGACCTCAATCTGATTACCTTGACTCATGGAACTATGTGCATAATAAGCCAAAGGCCGCATCGCCATGTTCATGTTATTAAAGTCGAACAAAGGTTATTGTTGTTGTACACCTTATTATACCTATGTCCGAGAGTCGATGTTTTTATTTCGAAGCTTTTTTTGGAGTTTTTTCTTTCCAGATGCTAGGTCAAGAACGTGACTAGGCCCTCAACTCGCCTTGTTCATACTCGTGTCGAGCTCGACTAATGTTTTAGGCCAAGCAACAAACCCATTAATAGCATCTTCCATAGTTGTTGCCTCGTACGTCGGTATAGGTAATTGTGCTTTTTTTAATTTTGGCACATTGATTGACAGTCGCACGTTCTCTTCCCCCAGTGGAGTCCCATGCACCATATCAGTGGGAAGGCTCTCCAGCCATGCTCTTCCAAACTCAACAAGCAACTGTCCACCCTGCACTTCATCGAAAATATAGAGCTTACACTCCTGATTGTCGACCGCAATGGTTTGTGGATCAGAAACTCCATGTTTTTTTTCTTGGGCAGAGCAACTAGCCTTAAAGCTGTTGTGTTGGTCCCCGGTTGGCACATTATTGGGATCAACCGACGGTGCCACATCTTTGCTCGCACATAGACCACGCACTAACGCCTTTAATTATTCTATTTCACGTCTCATTAATTGTACTTCATTGTCTTTACTCGAACTTCGATTTAGGTTAAAGTACTGAGACGGCTTTATGAACTTTGATTGCCTACGGACACGCCCTCTGTGTTCGGGTCTAGATAATGCCTGCGACAATACATCACTAGTGCCAACTGATTCGAAAGTGCCTTGGCTCTTCTGTGTGTTATACTCCATCTACAAGATAATTAACATAACTCATTTACGATTAAGGGTTGTAAGTACATATACTAGTAATGAAAAATTAATTGTTAGTTAGTAAACTTACTATCAATTCGCTAACTTTTTTAATAGTTGGATCTTTCAATTATCCATCAAGGCCTGTTTGTTGCTCAAGCCACAAACTATCTCTTTTTTCCCATTTTCCAGTCTTCTTAAACTGTAATTGAACATTGTTAGTATAAATGCAGACATAATGTTCTATAAATGGCATATGATTTAGTATAAACACGTTTTTTTGACATACCTTTTCCTGGTCGAGCTTCCTATATCCGTCTCGGCTTCCTCTTAATGAGTATTTGATGTTTTTCCTTATTTCGCTTCCACGATCAGATAGTTGTTGAAATTGTGAGGATGTTCTATACTGAATGAATTTCACCCAATCCTCTTCTTCTATATTAGGGTAGTTGTCAATAACTTTTTACGGCTGTGTCCAAACACTTTCTTCTGTTAAAAATCCCTCGACAAACATCTTGTACAGATCATACCGAAAATTCCGTGCAGCTTCACCATATGATTTTATACACGCATTCCGAAAGCTTTCATCAACCGTGAAAGAAGTAGCGGTTTCTTTCCATATAATATATTTTAGTCCGTCTAAATCACGAGATCTCCAATCTTGTATTCATATTGGAATGTGCTCTCGAGCGAACACACCAATCCAACTCATCAATTCATCACCGTGCTTTCCTTCCTGTTGTCCTTTCTCGTCAAACATGACGGGAGTTCGTTCACCCCTTTTTCTTGCCATATGGACGTGTTTCATTATAGTTGCCTTTCGCTTGCTATCAACATTGGGATCCGATGGGTTTTTCCTTCATGCTCATCCCATTTTGGAATGTTCCATTGTATTTATTTACCTATAGTTATTGCCAAAAAATAATAATAATAATAAACAACTATGTCATACCAATATAATCGAATAAATTTAACTTTAACTACTAATCACACAATACATTAACTTTTTACCCAACCGCAAAGATGCACAAATTTATTTAGTTGGAAATTCGTCCATAAAAAAACACGGGCACAAACTGATTTTTTTAAAATACCCACAGGCGTTAGGCACCCTCCACCGAGGGGGCATCAGGTGCGCCCAAGAGGGTGCCCAGGCGCCCCTCACTGAGGGGGCACCTAGGCGCCCCCCACGGGCGCCCAGGCGGCCCCCACCAAGGGGGTGCTGGCGCCCCTTACGGGCGCCCAACGCCCCTCACGGTCTTGACGGTCATAGGCCGTTTTGAGCCATTATTTTTGTATTTTCATGCTAGAAGACTTCATGTAATCTTGCTATAGTTATGCTTTGAATATTGATCAAATTCTATTATCTTTTTCGAAAAGGAAAACTCATTGTGGTATTCCGTCGAGTATGTTGTGTGCCTAAAAAATACATGTTCATAAATGTGTGTAAAGTGTCAAAATTAATGATCTACAATCATTTTTCTCCTCTACAAAGAGAAATATTAAAAACAAACATACTAATTTGCAACAATGGATCTTTAGTGACAAACAACAATACAAACAAACAAATGTGGTTTAGTTTATATATGAAGTCACCTTACTTTTCTTTGACAAAGAATAGTCACGGCCAAAGCAAGAAGGAGGTGGCGACGACAACGACGGCAACAGTGGATTGACTGGAATTTAAAAGCAAAGGTGTCGGCGGGTTGGTGAAGTATGTGTGGGTACTTGAGAAAAGTAAAGTGTGAAGAGAAATAAGAAGATGTGAGCGAATATATGAAGAGAAATGAAGAGGAAATTGTATTTAAGTAATTAGTTTTCATGCGGAATTCAAAAAATAAAAATTTAAAACTTTCAAAATTTTTGAGCATTACACAATGGTTCGGAAAAAATCGTCGTCTAATAGTTTTATTAGATGACGGTCATTCCGGGACCGTTGTCTAAGCCCCAATAATGGGGGATTAGACGACGGTCCTTGGGGGACCGTCGTGTAAGCCCCAAACCCTGGGGACTACACGACGGTCCCTTAAGCTGCCCTATTTGGGGTGGCTTACACGACGGTCCCTGGGGACAGTCGTGTAAACCCCAAACCCTGAGGGTTACACGACGGTCCCCTAGTGACCGTCGTGTAAGCCCCCAACCCGATGGCTTACACCACGGTCCCCCAGGGACCGTTATGTAATCCTCCCATGGGGATTACATGATGGTCCCCTATGGGACCGTCGTGTAAGCTGCCATCGGATTAGGGCTTACACGACGGTCCCGGGGGACCATTGTGTAATCCCATGAGGATTAAACAATGGTCGTTTGGGTGACCGTCGTGTAATCCTCAGAATTAAGGGCAAAGACGACGGTTCTCTCGTTGACCATCGTCTAATCCCCTGATTGATCGTCTAATCCAGTTTTGTCATCACAATCCAATGGCCTAATAACCTTGTTTTATTTACAAAATTTTCTCATATATACTGTAGTGGCTTTGATCAAAATTAATAGTCACGGTATATATATATAAAGCAATGAACATAACAAAATAAATATATAATACATCTTGAATTATAATATAAATAAAGTCATGTGTTGTACAAAATAAATGACATAATATTCAAGTTTTTTTTCTTTTTTCTCTTTTCTTGCTCAACACGGGTCCATTCAATATCAGGTCGAACCAAGTGGGAAACATCATCATCGAATTCGTCAATCTCCTCAACCGGTGGCAATCCCTGTGTGAAAGGAGGAATGTCGGAGCAATCTTCCTCATCTTCTTGACCATGGATCAATTTTGGCTGCATCGGTACTACTAAGGACAACTCCAAATTACTGGGATCCGTTGTGTAAAATACTTGGATTGCTTGTGATGCCATAATGAATGGATCATTTTTGTATCCCAATCGTTTAAAGTCCACTACTGTGATGCCATCACTGTCAATCCTTACATAATTATTGTCGGCTCATTTGCACTTAAATAGTGCTACATGTAATCCATAGTAATCGAGTTCCCAAATATCTTCAATGAAGCCGAAGTAGTTCATAGTTCCATAAACTGGATTCTTGTCCTTTGCAGATGAAATATGCATGAACTTGGCTCGGATGCTAACACCACTATTCTGAACAAGATGTTTCTCATCTCTTTCGCGAGTGTAGAATGTATAACCATTGACGAAGTATGATGTATAACGTGTAACAACGGTCAATGGTCCTTTAGCGAGGTTCATTAACTCTTACGAAAAGCCGTCATTCTGTAAGACATGTCTTTGTAGCCACTGACAAAATGTCCGATTGTGTTCATCTTGTAGCAACTTTTCATTTCTTCCACTTCTTGGATTTCTAGCTCTTAATTCCTGTAGGTGAACCTCAATAAAAGGCTCAACTTCAACCCTATTATGTAAGGTATAGAGACAAGCTTTCACCCATTCACCTCGATTTACCAACGATGGAATACCGACGGATAGTCCTTTACAGTCAATGTCTGTAGTCTTTGGCAACCCAATCGCTTCCACAGTGGACATACTCGGAGCAAAATTCGACCGATTTCTCTACAATGTAGCTTTCTACTATACATCCTTCTGACCTATTTCGGTTCTTAACATAACCCTTCAAAACCTTCATGTACTTTTCAAAAGGATACATCCATCTCAAGTAAACCGGTCCATATAGCTTCACTTCCCGGGCTAAGTGCAAAGTTAGATGAATCATTATGTCAAAAAATGAGGGTGGAAAGTACTTCTCAAGCAAGCACAACTTCTTAACCAGCTTTATTGTAGCGAATCTAGTGTCAATGGATCAATTATCTTGGAGCATATCGAATTGAAAAAAGAGCATAATTTGGTAATTACGAATCTCACATCCTTCGTTAAAACTCCTTGCAAGGCCAGCGGTAATAACTGTTGCATCAAAATATGACAATCATGTGTTTTCATTCCAATCAGCCTCAGATCCTTCATTGACACCAACCTTGTGATGTTGGAAGAATACCCGTTGGGCACTTTAATAGAAGCAAGCCACTCATAAAGCTTTCTTTTTCCTGTCTTGATAAGGTGTACTTCACCGGAGGTAAGTAAATTGCATTCTCTTTTTTCATAGGGATCAAGTTAAGTCTAATCTTCAATTCCTTAAGATCCAACCGTGTTTTTTCACCGTCTTTGCTCTTATTAGGAATGTCTAGCAACGTGCCCACAATTGATTCACAAACGTTTTTCTCAATATGCATGACATCCAAGCAAGGACGAACAAAAAGTATCCTCCAATATGGAAGTTCGTAGAAGATTGACCGCTTTTTCCAAGGTCCATCAACCACGGGATCATTGTTACTCCGTTTTCTTTTCCCGAGCACCACTTTCAAATCCTTAACCATCTCATAAACGTCTTCGCCCGTCAAAACCCGGGGAGGGGTTCTTTCTTCTGTATTACCATCGAAAGCCTTTTTCTGTTTGCGGTATCGATGATTTTGTGATAAGAATCTCCTATGACCAAGGTAAACAGTTTTCTTACCACTCTTCAATCGGATGGAAGATGTTTCTTTCATACAAACGGGATAGCTGATAGAACTCTTGACTAAATAACCAGATAGATTTCCATAAGCAGGAAAGTCATTAATTGTCCACATCAACATTGCACGGAGTGTGAATGTCTCTTGACGATACGCATCTCTAACTTCGATCCCCTTTTCCCATAAGCTCTTTAGATCATCGATTAGTGGTGCTAAGTACACATCAATGTCATTCCCTGGTTGTTGAGCATCAGATATCAATAATGTCAACATCAAGAACTTCCGCTCCATGCTCAACTTTGGTGGGAGATTGTAGTTGACAAGTATGACGGGCCAAGTACTATGCCTACTACTCATATTACCATGTGGGTTCATTCCGTCCGCCGACAAACCAAGACGTAGATTCCGTGGTTCCACACTAAATTCAGGATGATCGGCATCAAAGGTCTTCCATTATGGTGCATCAGCTGGATGTCTAAGCATGTCATCTTCAATATGTTTATCATGGTGCCAAGTCAAATTCTTGGCATGCTCGGCATTACGGAATAAACGCCGCAGACGCGGTGCTGGAGGAATGTACCATAACACCTTTGCCAGCACACCTTTACTGCAATTCATTGGATTCTTGTCCTTCTTCCATCTTGACTCCTTACAAACCATACATTCATCCAAATCCTCGTACGCATTTCGGTAAAGGGTGCAATAATTTGGACATGCATGGATTTTTTCATATTCCATTTCCAAAGTGCTCAACGTCTTCTTAGCTTCGTACATACTAGCGGGTATTTTATTATCAACCAGTAGAACCTCTCTTAGAAATTCCAAAAGAGCTGTGAAACTAGAATTTGTCCACCCTCCTGATGCCTTCATGTTCCATAATTTGACTAATGCGGACAATTTCATATATTTACTACACCCGTCATACAAGGGCATCTCGACATCATTCATCATTGCTTCAAATAACTACGGACAATGCACAAACTATTCTTCCAAATCATTAACCATATCAAACAAATTATCTCCGATATCTTCCTCAACAATAGATTCTTTTGCTTTGTTCTTCGATGATGGATTAAAACACATTTCACCGTGTAAATACCATGTTTGGTACGAACAAATAATCCCACGGGCAAGCAAGTGTCTTCTAACTTCATCAACTGAATGAGATATATGATTTCCACAATCCATACAAGGACATCGAATCTTATCATTCTTCATGTGAGTTTCCGCAAATGAAAAAAATTCTTAAACACCAACTCGATATTTTCTAGTCAATCTCGACATACAAGGGCATCTCGACATCATTCATCATTGCTTCAAATAACTACGGACGATGCACAAACTATTCTTCCAAATCATTAACCATATCAAACAAATTATCTCCGACATCTTCCTCAACAATAGATTCTTTTGCTTTGTTCTTCGATGATGGATTAAAACACATTTCACCGTGTAAATACCATGTTTGGTACGAACAAATAATCTCACGGGCAAGCAAGTGTCTTTTAACTTCATCAACTGAATGAGATATATGATTTCCACAATCCATACAAGGACATCGAATCTTATCATTCTTCATGTGAGTTTCCGCAAATGACAAAAATTCTTAAACACCATCTCGATATTTTCTAGTCAATCTATTAGCCCACATCCATTTTCGATCCATTTCCAAGAACCCGACCTAAATCGATATTAAATATATCATACAATTTATTTAATAATCAAGTTTTTGCATTTAAAAACACAACATATATATATCTATTAAGATATTGAAAAAAGTCAACAAATAATCATACTTAAAAGAAGAAGAAAAAAATGAAATTATATACCATTTTTGAAATCTACAATAAATCGTCAAAAAAATTCAAATAACTAAAAAGAAAAGTAAGTAATAATCACTATACTTACAAATATTCAGTATACGCAAGTGTTGGTTTCGCAGTAGAGGAGACGTGGTTTCGCAGATCTCTGTGATGTTTTTCACGGCTACGCGACAGTTCTGTGAGATAAAATAAGGGCTGCTGGTAGGGAAAATAAAATTAAGAATATACGACGGGTTTTAAAAACCCATCGTACAATCTAGATATTACACGATGGTTCCACTAAACTATCGTGTAAAGTCGTGCAAACTGAAACTTTACACGACGGTTCCAATGGAACCGTCGTGTAAAGTTGGACAACCGTTGTGTAAAGTTGGATGCTTTACACGATGGTTCCATTGGAACCGTCGTGTAAAGTGGCCGACGCCAACTTTACACGATGGTTCTAATGGAACCATCGTGTAAAGTCCAACTCCCACTTTACACGACGGTTCCAATGGAACCGTTGTGTAAAGTGGTTCATGCGGAGATTACATGACGGTTCCAATGGAGTTGGCTAAAATCGGTTACTTGAATGAAACTAGATCTTGTGGAATCATATTGAATATTTGACGATGGAACTGTCGCGTAAAGTGGTTCATGCGGAGATTACACATTGGTTCCAATGGAACCGTCGTGTAAAGTGTCCAACCCTAACTTTACATGACAGTTCTAATGGAACCGTCATGTAATCTCCGTCGTATAATCTACCTTTTGTAGTAGTGGAAGTTGTAAAACCAAGCTTTCTTAATTATTTAATTTTATTTTGCTGAATGAGAGTTTTTCATTAATCAACCAATTAGTTCTTAATTAGTACGAGGTCAGTGAGTAGCATTAGAAAATTGCAACTAATTATTATTATTATTTATTTTCAACATTCATGGAAAAAAAAAGTGGAAGAATACAAAAATATGCAATATGGACTCATCTTTAAAGTAATGTTAAACACTAAATAATTGTAGGATTTAGCACCAAATAGTCTTTTATTTTAAGAAGTTTTTAACAAGCGATTAAAGTTTTTAAGAATCAGTTAAAAAACTTTTTTTTTTTTTCCGAAAATGATAAATCAATTTTCTTAAATATTCAATCGATAATTGACCACATACTATTATTAATTTGGTCAATCATTGACTGACTATAATAGAAATCATCAATTTTTTAGTTAATAACTGATCAACAATAGTCGGTTGATGATTGACCAAAGCTTAAAAAAATGGCAAAAGGCCATTTTGTTAAAAAAAAAAAAAAAAATTGGGTCATCTATTGTAACAGCCGACCTAAATGCAACCGTTAATTAATTTTGTAAATACAATTACTTATTTTGGTCTTATACTTGATCCTCAAAATTTCAAGAGTTTTTTTTTTTTTTTTTTAATAAATCAAACTTACATGAACTCTACAATCATTCTAATTTTTGTAGACACAAGCAAAACATTTTTTTTAAATCTTAGAAACAAAACAATTTTTTTTTTCTTTTAAATAAGATGTAAACTTGATAAATTAATAGGTAAGAATTGAATGCAAAATTTAAAACATCAACATGTCAAAATTACATAATTAAAATTAGTATTGACATATCTTAAGTTTGGTTTCTTGTAAACCAAACTACTTAGTCAAATAAATATCTTAACAATGTTCCAATACTTGCAAGCAAGAGAACAAAAGTGTATTGTAAAATATTAAACATTCCTAACATTGCTTATTTTAAATTGAATTAAGTATTCATTATATTTGAGTTCTTTATAAAACCCAATTTCTTGATATAATCAATTTAATATATATATATACACACATATATAAACTTTTTAAAACTTATCATAACTTCAAAAGAATTTATTAATAGCAGAATTTACATTTCGACGGTGGTATCCATAATCTGTGCCTCCATTTTCTTGACTCAGTCCATCAGTCCATCAAATCTCAGTGTTCCCTATAGCATGAATAAACATTAATAAGCTTTCACTCAGCATGTACAAATACGAATCTCACCTAACTAAGGAGACAAATGAATGCAAGGCATTTTATGAATTATAAAATTATGTTTGTTTCTTATTTCTTATTTCTTACTTCTGAACATCTATACTTTGGGCTCCATATGTATACATACCCATAGCGCGCAACTAATGAAAAGTTGGGCAGAACGACCCCAAAACCCAACAAACCCATAGTCTCAAACATACGGTTATTAATACATGAGTAGATGTTGGTATGATACTTATTATTATTATTATTTCACTTTCATTAACCTCTTACTTTCTTAGGGTGAGCATGCAATTATGATTATGACTCCATAGATATACATTCAAATCTCATGATTCACATAATAATGTATGAGATCTTTATGCATAACTAAATTATGCTCATTATCTTTTTATCCTGGGCCTCAAAATGTTCGTACTCATTTCGCAGGACCAATGAGAAGTTGGGGGAGTGACCCTCCAACTAATTCCATAGTTTTATTTAGATCATACTTTCATAAATTCACGTCACTTTAGTAGAGGCTAGTACAACACTTATAAAACTTATCTTTTCACTTTCATTAACATCAAGTGAGCATGCAATATTGATTATGACTCATAAACATAATATAGAGGCATCATTGATGCAACGGAAAGGAAGAACTAAGGAATGGTTTCATCAAATCAAAACCAAAGCCAAATCCATGGCTGAAATGAAAGAGGCACACCTCACTTTGATCTATTTCAATTTCCAAAACTCCATACCTTCTCAGTACAACGGAGGGCTGTTTAGCCACTAAGAAACGACAATGTAAACAACAAATATAAATGCAAAACGACAACTTAACGACAAGTTCCAAAACTATAGACATTAAAGGACAATACCAAATTACCCAAACGACATGTCGTTTTCCCTACATCAATCATCATCATATTCTAACATGAGTAAGGCGTCAAAACATATGCACACTGAAGTGCATCTAGCAAATATGTTAGTATCACATAAATTAGAATCATCACTTTCATGTTCAAATCTTAAGCATAGTACTGCCAACTTATGCACATCAAACGTTCACATCGACAAATAATTTCCATGTTATAGGTGAGATTTGTACTTATCTAAATTTTGCATAAGACGTTTATCCTCAACCTCATTAATGTCAATCTTGTGTCCTAGTTAAATTGACACCCGATAATTAAAATAGAGTTTTATCATACTTGTAGTTAGACCACACATTTTTCTTTTTAATTTTCTTTTTAAATTTGAACTCTGTAATAATTAGTCATGATACACTAATTAGTCTTTATCTATCAATCCCCTTTGATTTTTCCATTAACAATGATAATTAAATTCTAAATTAATGATCAACTCCCCCCCCCTCCCCCCCCCAAAGTATAAATTCTGAACATCTATACTTTGGGCCCCATATGTATACATACCCATAGCACGCAACTAATGAAAAGTTGGGCAGAACGACCCCAAAACCCAACAAACCCATAGTCTCAAACATACGGTTATTAATACATGAGTAGATGTTGGTATGACACTTATTATTATTATTATTATTATTATTATTTCACTTTCATTAACCTCTTACTTTCTTAGGGTGAGCATGCAATTATGATTATGACTCCATAGATATACATTCAAATCTCATGATTCACATAATAATGTATGAGATCTTTATGCATAACTAAATTATGCTCATTATCTTTTTATCCTGGGCCTCAAAATGTTCGTACTCATTTCGCACAACCAATGAGAAGTTGGGGGAGTGACCCTCCAACTAATTCCATAGTTTTATTTAGATCGTACTTTCATAAATTCACGTCACTTTAGTAGAGGCTAGTACAACACTTATAAAACTTATCTTTTCACTTTCATTAACATCAAGGGAGCATGCAATATTGATTATGACTCATAAACATAATATAGAGGCATCATTGATGCAACGGAAAGGAAGAACTAAGGAATGGTTTCATCAAATCAAAACCAAAGCCAAATCCATGGCTGAAATGAAAGAGGCACACCTCACTTTGATCTATTTCAATTTCCAAAACTCCATACCTTCTCAGTACAACGGAGGGCTGTTTAGCCACTAAGAAACGACAATGTAAACAACAAATATAAATGCAAAACGACAACTTAACGACAAGTTCCAAAACTATAGACATTAAAGGACAATACCAAATTACCCAAACGACATGTCGTTTTCCCTACATCAATCATCATCATATTCTAACATGAGTAAGGCGTCAAAACATATGCACACTGAAGTGCATCTAGCAAATATGTTAGTATCACATAAATTAGAATCATCACTTTCATGTTCAAATCTTAAGCATAGTACTGCCAACTTATGCACATCAAATGTTCACATCGACAAATAATTTTCATGTTATAGGTGAGATTTGTACTTATCTAAATTTTGCATAAGACGTTTATCCTCAACCTCATTAATGTCAATCTTGTGTCCTAGTTAAATTGACACCCGACAATTAAAATAGAGTTTTATCATACTTGTAGTTAGACCAAACATTTTTCTTTTTAATTTTCTTTTTAAATTTGAACTCTGTAATAATTAGTCATGATACACTAATTAGTCTTTATCTATCAATCCCCTTTGATTTTTCCATTAACAATGATAATTAAATTCTAAATTAATGATCAACTCGCCCCCCCTCCCCCCCCCCCCCCCCCCCACGTTTTTATTTTATTTAAAAACTTAGTTCACTTCATTTAATCAATTTTTAAACCTGTTCATAATTCTTCAATCTTATTCCTCATTTAAAATGAATCAAAGATTAGCATAACGTCACGCTCCTATTACATTTAAACTTAAAAGTCATAGGTCGACTATAAAAGTCACGACTCGAATTTAGAGTCAAGGAAAGACTAGAGGAACAATAACCTTTCTCCAATATTAAAAATATCAAAATGTTAAAGCATGTAACAACTTGAAAACTGAACATTCTTATGAACATCAACTTATGAAAAGCCATCTTATTAATCAATGTAGAATGGAAAGGAATCTCCATTATCACTACTCCCATATCATATGCGAAAAGGCATATTAAAAATAAGAAACTTATCGATATGAAAAGTATACACCATAAAATATTTTACTTCATAGATTATTTCTACACAAAGATAGGCATGTTAACTCGTATAACTACTTATGAATTCAATCACCAATTATGGTCGGATTTAATAAAAAATCCGGCAGCATAATAGCTTGTTTTTTCTTAATATCCGAAAATTAAAACCTGCAATCCAACAATTTATAAAAAGTTTCGGCACGCCAATTACAAGATGTGCCATTCAGAACAATTATATGATATCAAAATGATAAATATTTTTTTTTTATTTCAACTTTACTTTATTAAATTGAATATCAAATACAACAAATTTAAATACCGATATTCAATCAGACCCATATGAATATTAATGAAATCAATCAAAAATTAATCTCAGAAGTCAAGGTAGTTGAGATTACTACCAACATCATTCAAAGACGTCTGGTGGGTAGAACAATTCCCGGTTGGCATTCAAAAGCCATTTGATTTTGAACGCGAAACTTTGAATCTCCAATCTCAACTTTCGGAACTCGGTCTCTAAAATCCAATGTCGCTAGTGTGTCTGGGACGTCGAAAATATGCTTGGAATGTGATCTTCTAAAACTTGCTGACGGGGTCAAGCTGTAAACCGGCATTGACTGGCGTTGACCATATATAGCGGCAAAAGGGTGGAGATGGGTACCATCTAAAAGGCCTCGACGAGACGAACCCATTTCCGGTGCTGATTTCTTTGACGGCGTTCAGTTTTTTTTTTTTTTTTTTTCTTTTTGAAATGCAAGAAAACTTGAAGATGACGGTGAATCTGGGAAAAAAAAAAAAAAAAAAAAAGTTTGGTCATCTATTAGATTGGATGACCAAAGAAGGTCACTCAGCCTCATCATGTACATTGGGTATTAATAAAACAAACACTAGTATGAGAAAACAAAAGAAAGATATGCGTCCGAGTATACTAAAATGAGGGGAAAAAATGAGAAAGATAGAGAATTAATTTCATGAATTAGATTTATGAAGGAAATTGTTAAGTAACCGATCACGTATCAAAACATATATAATTGGTACAAAGTAAGACAGAGAATTTAAAAAGAGGATTTGAGTTTGTTTTGTGAAGATAATTGTTTAAGATGTAAATTGTAAATTTAAATTCATTAGAATTATTGCCAAGCTCCAAGGAACAAACATGTCAGATATGGTCCAATCTTCTTAGAGATCTTTCCCCAATAAGGGCGAAGGGAGGTGAAGGGATATTAAATTTATACTAACTTACTAGAGTTTTTATGAAAATGTTTTACAACGGTTCCAAAAAAAAAAAAAATGTTTTACAACGGTCATCCCTTATTTACTCCCGTGAAATTTTTGTCATTACAACGTTTACATATTTTGATGAAACTTTCGATTTCACTCAAAATTTTGATTTCTTAATATTCATATTAAAATGAAATATCTCAAACAAATTAAAATCTACTATTCTTCTCTAGTAGGGGTAAACATGTAAATTTTTCCTATTCTAACAAGCTTCAGAGAAATCGAAGGATGTCCCTGAAAAGAACAAAACAAATGGTAGGCAACTTGGAATTTTCAATTAACGTGAAAGTTTTTAACTAATTAGTTGGCCAAAGAGGATCAATGAGGTCAGAAAGTAGCGCCCCCCCCCCCCCCCCCCCCCCACCACCAAAAAAAAGCATCAATTAATTTTTTTTTTTCAACAATTTGTAGATTAAAGAAAAAAGAAAAAAGAAAGAGGATGAACATTGCTAATAAAATGGGAAAGAATGAGTCATCTTTTCAAGTCAAGACAAGGTTGCAACGCGGTGCCAATTAAATAACAATATGATATCGTAAGCAGTGTTTTTTGTTATTTGTCACTATTAATATCACTTGATATTCCTTGGAAGCCAAAGATGATCCAAAAACTAACAATTGTGTAATTGTTAAAAAAAAAAAAGCAAAATTATTACTTGGGGACATTCTTGAAAGAAATTATGAGTTCTAGCTATTTTGTGGGGGAAAAAAAAAAGGTTAAGAAACTGTTAATAACCTACAAATTTAGAGCTCGTAGTGGAAAGAATTCTAAAATAAGAAAATCTTAAGGTTTTTTCTCATAGTACTTTTTGTTGTTTTATCTGTTTGTTTTTTGTTCTATTTTTCCTATTTATCATATGGCTTTTATGATTTTGGTTGTGTAAACCATTTTTTTTTAACTTTTAATATATTTTTGCTTATTTTATTGAAGAAAAACTTGAATCTTGATACTGGGTGTATCTTAAGAAAAATGATTTATAAGATCAGTGATGTTTAATATCATACTAATAAAAAAGTGGGTCACATTCGTGGGCCCTATATTGTGGGACTCATCTTATATTAGTAAGTATTGTTAAACATCACTGATGTTCTCTAATATTGTTCGTATCTTAAGGCTCAAGTAGCATTATAGTATTGCCAATTTAGTTGAGATGTTTGAGCTTTAACTAACATAGTTACTTGTTCTCTCGTTAATAAAAAATAGTAGTAAATAATTGTTGGCTATTCATTTTTCATTTCCTCCTACCTTCCACGAAAATTCGTAGAAGATTAAAAGGATACTTCTCAGGAAATTAAGCAGGATGGCTCAATTAATTAAAGATCTTGACCTACTGTTTATTAGTCTTCTCATAAAATTAAAATAAAAGAAGAGAGAGGGAAGTTGTAAAACCAAGCTTTCTTAACTATTTTATTCTATTTTGTTGAATGAGAGTTTTAATTAATCGAAGAGTAGCATTAGAAAATTGCAACCAATTATTATTGTCATTATTTATTTTCAACATTCATGGAAAAGAAAAAGTGGAAGAATCCTAAAATATGCAATTTGGACTCATTTTTCAAGTAATGTTAAACACTAAATAATTGTAGGAATTTAGCGCTAAATAGTCTTTTATTTTTAGAAGTTTTTTAACAAGTGATTAAAGTTCATAAAAATTAGTTAAAAAACTGTTTTTTTTTTTTTTCCGAAAATGATAAATCAATTTTCTTAAATGATCAATCGGTGATTGACCACGTAATATTATTAATTTGGTCAATAATTAATTAACTATAATGAAAATAATCAATTATTATACTTAATGACAAACAACCATTTTACTAAATAAAAAAAAAGCTTGGTTATCTATTGCATTGGATGGCCGAAGAAGGCCACCCAACCTGATTGTATACATGAGTATTAATAAAACAAATACAAGTCCGAGAAATAAAAGAAAGATATGTGTCCGAGTATACTAAAAATTAGGGGGAAAATGAGAAAGATAGAGAATTTCATGAGTTAGATTTATGGAGGAAATTGTTAAGTAGCCAATCACGTGTCAAAACATATATAATTGATAAAAAGTTAGACAGAGAATTTAAAATGAGGATTTGAGTTCGTTTTCTAAAGATAATTGTTTAAGATGGAAATTATAAATTTAAATTCTTTAGAATTTTTGCCAAGCTCCTAGGAACAAACATGTCAGATATGGTCTAATCTTCTTAGAGATCTTTCCCCAACAAGGGCGGAGGGAGGTGAAGCGATATTAAATTTATGCTAACTTACTATAGTTTTTTTTTTCCCCCTTTTATCAAAATGTTTTACAACGGTTCCAAAAAAAACAAAAAAAAAAAAAAGTTTTTAAAACGGTTGTCCCTTATTTACTCCCGTGAAATTTTTGTCATTACAACGTGCACATATTTTGATGAAACTTTCGATTTCACTCTAAATTTGATTTCTTAGTATTCATATTAAAATGAAATATCTCAAACATATTAAAATCTACCATTCTTCTCTAGTAGGGGTAAACATGTAAATTTTCCCTAATCTAACAAGCTTCAGAGAAATCGAAGGATGTCCTTGAAAATAACAAAACAAATGGTAGGCAACTTGGAATTTTCAATTAACGTGAAAGTTTTTTTAACAAAAAAAAAAAAAAATTTTAACAATTTGTAGATTAAAAGAAAAAAAGAAGAAAGAAAGAGGATGAACATTGCTAATAAAATGGGAAAGAATGAGTCATCTTTTCAAGTCAAGACAAGGTTGCCACGCGGTGCCAATTAAACAACAATATGATATCGTAAGCAGTGTTTTTTGTTATTTGTCACTATTAATATCACTTGATTCCTTGGAAGTCAAAGATGATCCAAAAACTAACAATTGTGTAGTTGTTTAAAAAAAAAAAAAGAAAAAATTATTACTTGGGGACATTCTTGAAAGAAATTATGAGTTCTAGCTATTTTGTGGAAAAAAAAGGTTAAGAAATTACTTCGGTTTTTCTTCCTATTTTCTTATATTTTTATTTTTGTAATTTAAGAATGTTAGAATATTTATTTTGTGGAATTTTTTATTTATTTATGAATTGGTTTTCTTTTTCTGGGATTGCAATTTGAACTCAACACGTAGTTTGAATTTATTTACAACACTCTTGATTTTATTAATTGATATCAAATTATTTGTTCTTTTCTGTGCTTAATGCTTCTAATTAATTGAATACTAATTAGATTGATTTGGTTATCCTAATGAACTTGGAAAAGGAATTTTGTGTTCAGCTTTAGATAGAATGACATATGATCTATGTACGGAAGCCTTGAGTTTGTGTAGGATATGAATATACCTATGTAACATGTGTAACCATTAAGAGAGCATATACTTAATAATCTTTCTTAATCTAATTCTCACAGGAATATATATATATATATATATATAGTTAGTTAGTTAGTTAAGGGGTATTTCTATCTGACAATTGAAATAGGCTTTTAGATAGCTTAGGACTCTCG
>CM046366.1:14947158-15022184 GCA_025413025.1 Ficus hispida | reverse complement strand
ATATATCATGCATGACTGATTACATCCATATATCCGTCCTTTTCCCAAAAATAGTTTTATGTTTGTAGTTGTACTTCATTATAATATTTTTGAATTTAGTCATTTTTTTATATTGGTCATTTTTTTTTCATTTTTGTACTTTATCCTTTTTTTTTTATTTCTCTCATACCTCTCTTTTTTTATTTTATTTTTAGGTCCGTTGTTTCTTTTTTTTATTATTTAAATTTTAGTGGTCTATTTTTTAACTTATTATTTTGAATTTTTCATGTATAGATATAGCACATACTTTAGACTAGTTGATATAGAAATAGAGACAAAATTGACGGTACACTTGCCTCAACAGCGAAAGCTTTTCAGGATTATATATATATGGTTATACTAATACTTACCTTTGAATTATGTACATATGTGTACATACTGGCAGGACTGAGTCCCAATTAATTGACTCAATTGTTCACGATGTTAAGAATAACTCAACGCCATATCCGTGGCAAGCCGTAAATTGGAGGTTGGTTGGAATTGTTTACCGAATTAAGGAGGTTGAACAGTTGTTACAGATTGGCTCCTTAACAACTTGGTCCTATAGGCATTTGGGGCCCAGGGGGCATAGGTAAAACAACACTGGCTCGTGCTGTATACGACCGCTTATCGATTCACTTTGAAGCTTGCGCTTTTCTAGAAAATGTTCGAGAGGAATTAAAGAAGCATGGTCCAACTCATTTAAAGATGAAATTTTTTCTAAGTTGATGGATGATGAAAGGTTCCAACCATTTACAAAGCGTAGGCTCCGTCGTCAAAAGGTGCTTGTCGTCTTTGATGATGTTGATGATTCAGAGCACTGGGAACAGTTGGTTGGAGAGTGGTTTGGTCGTGAAAGTAGAGTTATTATAACAGGTAGAGATCAGCAAGTTCTTAAGAATTTGAATGTTAGTCGAATATATGAGGTTAAGGGACTAAATGATGATGAAGCTCTTCATCTCTTTTCTCTACATGCTTTTAAGAAGAAGTGTCCGACTGCAAACAAAAACGAGTTGTCAAAAAGGGCGGTACATTATGCTGGAGGAATTCCATTGGCTCTTGTAGTTTTGGGCGCCACCTTTTATCTAGAGATATAGAAGCGTGGGAAAGTGCTTTGAATAGCTTGAAAGGTTTCCAGATAAGAAATTGAGAGGGTGTTGAGAATTAGCTATGATGCACTTGATGATACTCAGAAAGAGATATTTATTAACATTGCACTTTTCTTGAATGGGGAGAGAAGAGATCTTGTACAAGAAATACTAGATGATCTCTATGCTACTGACGGAATCGGAGTTCTCATTGATAAAGCCCTAATAACTATTGGGCCTTCGAACACCGTAGAGATGCATAGTTTACTACAAGTGATGGCTTCTCAAATTGTTCGGCCACATTCTACTAATCAAGATCCCAGAAAAGGTAGTAGGCTAACGGATGCCGAAGATATCTATCAAGCACTCGAGAATGATAGAGTAAGTCCTCAAAGCTAGATGCTACAGAATATTATTCTAATTAGATTGGTTTAGGCTTTTCATGAACAGATTTTATATCTTATTCCTAAACTATATATGCTTATTAATGCTTTGCTCTTACTGTCAGGGATTGGAAACCATTGAAGGAATATCCTTGGATACTTCAACTTGTAACCGAGAGATTAGCTTGTTGTCTACAACCTTTTCAAAGATGCACAGATTAAGATTACTCAAAGTTAATGGTGGCAAATTATGCCTTCCTCAAGATCTCGCTTTTCCTTGTAAGCTTAAGTATATCAATTGGTATGCATGCCCTTTGAAATCGCTATCAACAAATTTTATTGCAGAGATGCTCGTTGCACTAGACATGCCTGGAAGCCGGCTTCAAAAACTTTGGGAAGGAGCCCCGGTATGCCTATCTAATTTCGTTTATTTGTTGGCTTACAACAAAAACCTTCATTATAACTTTCAATTCTTTTTTCAAAATCAACTTTTGTTTCTAGAAACTAAAATTGATACAATAAAATTTGATTTCTTTAATTTTCGTATTCCGAACCAGCCGCCAACTGCCTTGGTTAAAATTTAGGTATCATTAATGTAGATTACTAGATTTTACCCTAAAATAGGAGAATTACTAATGGGGGTTAAGATTTTTGGAATTCCAATAATAATGCCAAAAAAGAATAAAGCGACACTCAATGTCCTCATTCAAAACATGGAGCTTCTATTCTTCTTCTTCTTACTTCTTTTTTCTTTTAATCAAAGTAAAAGTTATTTGGATAATCAGTGTATTATTCGAAAGATGAAAATCTAATCACATTTTAATTTATTTTTCAGAATTTTAATTTTTAGAAATAACAAGTCAGTCGAGCAAAACTCGAAAATAGAAGGGAGATTTTTATTATTAATCTTTTGTTTTGTTTATGCATTTTGTACTGTGAATATGTACATTTTAACTGATAGTTGTTATGTCTCTTTTATTTCAGAATTTAGATAAATTGAAAAGCATCAATCTGTCTGGCTCCAAGCACCTAAATCAAGTTCCAGATCTCTCACAGGCTCCAAATATTGAGATTGTGAATTTTAACTTCTGCGTACATTTGACTGAAGTTCCATCATATGTTCGACATCTTAACAAGCTTAAAGATCTTAGTTTGAGAGGCTGCACATCTCTTTGCAAGTTATCTGAGCTTCCTAAGAATTTAAGAGAATTAAATGTGCTCACTAGACCAGCTGAGCATGACACAACCTGTTGTAGATTAGGAGAAAACTGCGATGAATGGTTTCCCTCTCTTAATTTTTCATCGAAGTTGGAAACGTTTCCAATAATCTCGGAGCCTATGGAACTTATTACTGTTCTCAAATTAGAATTTGCAGCGATTGAGGAACTACCCCCTTCAATTGAAAATTTAACTGGGCTTAAAACATTAAGCCTAAGTTTTTGCGAAAAGCTCAAGAATCTCCCCGACAGTATCTATAGTTTAAGCTCTTTAGATGTACTCGACATTGGTTTTTGTCGAAAACTCGAATCATTACCAGTACTTCCATTGTCTCTAACATATCTTGATGCGAGGTACTGCACTTCCTTGAAGACGGTGTCAAGTTCAATACCATCGGTCAAACAAAATTGGAACTATCTCTATTATAGAGACTATTGTTGGGAGAGCTTTGTGTTTTTGGGTTGTGAAATGTTGGATGAGAATGCACGCAAAGTTCTTATGGAGGAAGCACTATTTAGAATTTTGCGTTTTGCAACTATATTTTCTAAATATGGACCTGGTAGAATGTCTCCGGTATGCCTCTCCAATACCCCCCCAATTTTGCATTTTAATCATATTCCTCATTTCTTTATTAAGTATGTAGTAGCTAAGATTTTGGTGCGATTGTTAAATAATAACGTCTCTCTCTCATCCGTGTTGCGTTCAGGAAATGAATCGAAGTTACTGGCCAGGAAGTGAAATTCTGAGCTGGTTCAGTCACAAGAGTGAGGGATCTTCAATATGTATAAACCTTCCTCATCTTGATCATCAATGGTACAACAACAGCTATTTGGGTCTCGCATTTTGCCTTATTGTTGAATTCAAAGACCTCATGCTATTCCCTATTTGGCCGATGCTTCATGTGGAGTTCACTTACATGTTCCCTAATGGTGATTCATGGAGGCAAAGAAGAAATTTGAAGTTCATTTTTTCATTTTGGTATGGGTTATATTATAGTAATGGATGTTCACAGTTTCCTTACAAGGAAACTAGTGAGAAGAATATTAATGGCTCTTTGAATTCTGAATACGTGTTCGTGTTTGTGGATAACACATACGGTGAGTTCCTTAAATTTGGTTTCCGGGAGGAATATTCGAAAGAATTCGGTGAGTACATTAAAGCGGAGGAAGGAAGATTTAATAATGAGATCGCTGCGTGCACCACTTCCACTGCTACAACCTCTTTCTCCTTTAGTTTAGAAGAGGAATATCAGAAACTTGCAAAAATCAACAAGTGTGGGGTCCATCTCCTATATAGCCAAGAGGCAGAGAGATTTGGTTACGTATCTGAGTCAAGTGGAGATGAAGAAGAAAAAGAAGATGATGATGATTATAACGGTGGTGGAGAGTCTGACTCAAGCGGAAGAGAAGCCATCCATTCTGAATCAGATCATCAGAAGAAGATCACTGTGAACCACTCCCTAAGAGATTTAGAACATGAAAATCACTTTTCGTCATCATAGGTAATTTATAAACTTTTCCCTTTTATCTTCTTTTATAATGCTTATTTATAATGTTTAAGTCATTTTGTTAATTGACTCTATATTTCTATTATCTAGGCTCTACTCACCTCTTTATTTTATTTTATTTCATTTTATTTTTTTGCTGTGATTACTTTTGCTTGCTTTACCTTTTAGTGCTTTTTCGTTTTTTTTTTTTGTTTTACTTTTTCACCTTTATTTTCCCCGTAAAATCCTTAGGGGATATTTGGCACCAATATTTGAATCATAAATTACAATTAAAATTTTTTTTTGAAAAAGTCAACCTAAATTTTACTATTTACATAGTTTGTAATTTAAATTTTAAAAGTCCATAACTTTATATAAACAAGTTCAAATGAGATGATTTTTTTAATTACATAGAATTTTAAGATAAAAGAAATAAGTACTACATTGATTTTTTTCTTCTAACATATTTCAAGCTTTTTCACTTTTTAACTCTAGCAATTCAAACGCCTCTCCAAACTCATAATTCAACTCAAACCCAAATAATACAATCCAAATTTTAGCACCAAACGCATGCTTATATTTGTTAATTATTTATGCATCATCAAAATTCTTTTTTTATTCTAATTTATTCCTACTGAAACAAAAATTTTACATATGTGTCCCTACTTAAATGTTCTTTTCTTCAACAATCCTTTCATATATATATATATATATATGTATATATATTATCAAGAACGTTATTCGTATATATATACCTTTTTTATAGCTCTAATAAAAAATTTCCTACGAAAGTACTCTTGTTTTCGTTTTTATATGTGCACTTAATTTAATTTTCTATCTGATTTACTTGATTGACCGAAATCATTTTTGATTAAACAAGCTCTACCTTCTTTTTTTCTTCTTTGTCCCCTAAATTCTTATATTTTTTAAAATTTTCTGAAACATATCTTACGTTAAAATAAATTTCTCATTCATATGCAATTCCCCAAAAATAAAAATAAAAATCACCATTTATTGTTTTCAATAAAATCTAATTTTCTCAATAATACTATATTTACCTATAAATATATACTGTTAGACAACAACAAAAAAAAAATCGTTTGATTGAAGCATGTAGTTTTGTTTGTCTTTTTTTTTTTTTTTTTTCAAAGAAAAAGTTTTTTTTTTTTTATATGTGCCTAATTGAAAATTTATTTTCTTAAATATGTCCTTTTGAGAATATTTTCTCGTCTCTACAGTCTGCTACTTAAAAATGTTTTTCATGAAGTTGGTTTTTTTTTTCTTTTTTTCAAATACGACCCTTATAAATATTAATATTACATAAATGTCTTTTTCTTCCAAGTCACTTGACTAATGTTTTCTCATTTATACCCTGTAATTTTTCCTCTAATTTACCTCTTCTAAAACATTTTCTCTATCTTCTATTATTTTCTTGTTAATTGCTTACATGATTCCACTAAAATTATAAATTAAGAAATAAAATAGTTTGTTAAAAAATTTATAGCAATATTTTTCTTATTTATTATTATTATGTTTTTTACAGTTTAACATCCATATATATAAAAGAAAAAAAAATTTACACACACACATATATATGTATGTGTGTTTGTGTATATATGTGTGTGTGTGTGTGTGTGTGTGCGCGTGTGTATCTTCTTCAATTTAAGCTAATTTATTTCTCTGATGCATTGCAGTAGATTTTGGAATCCTTCACTCGTGTCCTTCATTGTATTTCCGATATTGGTGGTTTTTTAAAGCATTTGAACAAATTTTGATTGGGGTTTTCTTTGAAATTTTAATTGGTTCTCGGGTCTTTATGTGTTGGATCAGGTTGTTGGAGAGTCTATCAAGTCTTAGCTACAGAGGATGGGGAAGCTTTTGGGTTTGAAGTTGCTCTTTTTAGTGGTCTGTGTGTTTGTGTTAGTAAGCTCATTGTGTGTGTGTGTGTGTGTGTGTGTGTGTGTGTGTGTGTGTATGTGTGCGTGTGTGTGTTTTTTAATAAATGAATTTCCTTTAATTTGTAGTTAATTTGGAGACTTTGTTAGCTCTGTTTTGATGCTTATGTTATATTGTTGTAAAATACAAGTGTGGTGGTCCTTTCCATATAAATCAGTGTATATTTTTTTTCATGAGTTGTAACCCAAGCGAGAGTAGTAGTTGTTTTTATGTATGTATTCTCTTTGCTTTTAAAAAAAATATATTGTATAAGCAAATTATGATTTTCAGCATATTGCCTCGTAGCAACTTCAAGGTAAGAGGGAACACGTAGGAATTGAGCTGCATGCATCAGGTATTATGTCAACCTCGACCATCATTTCCGTCACTCCCACCGCCTTTCACAGCTTGAAATCAACAAAGTGGAGAGTTCAAGGATTCTCTCTGAATCAGCGAAAGTAGAAGATGATGTTAACGATGGAGAGTCTAAATCAAGAGGAAGAGAAGCTGATCATGAAGAGGATGAGGAACCATTCCCTAAGAGAATTAGAACATGAGGTCACATATCCTCTCCATAGGTAATTTACAAATTTTTTCCTTACTATTTTCTTTATTTCCTTACATTTTTACTGTTTTTTAGAATTGATGCACTTCCTTTTTTCCCTCCCATGCATTGTCGCATGCACCACTGTATTTATTCTAGTAACATTACTAACTTTAACTGGCAATCACATTACCAAGTTATCCACAATAGTTTTGGACTAAAAGCTCAATAAGAATTTCGTTTAGAGTTTACATCGATCAAAGATCTTAACTGCACTTATTTGATCTTGAGGTTTTGTCCAAATAACCAGAACTTACAGCTTTACCGACTATTCAATTGTTTCAACCAGAACTCTTTATTATTAAAAAAAAGAGGGGGGGGGGGGGGGGGGGGGGGCGGGCGCGTAAATATCGAAGGTGGTGTCAAGTTCAAGAACTTTGGTAAAACATAAGCGGGACGAATGTTGGATGTTGGATGAGGATGCACACTAAATTCTTATGGATGAAGCACAGTTTAGAATGTTGCAAGGAACTTTTATTTTTCAAATTAAGGTACTAATTTCTTCAGGTGTGCCTCTCTCCTTTTATTTGTCACTTTCAAACTTCAATTTCATCCCTAAGCTCATTTGTCGCTGTACTTAAAAACCATTTTCTCTGTTTTCTTGTTTGTTAATATTTGTTCTTATTATCTCTAGAAAGGAAAATTTTGGTTTCTAAATTAATGAAATAAGTTAATATACCCCTTTTTTCTTTCCCACTCTTCATAGCATCCTGTGCTAACGTCCTCGATAATAAGTTAATATATTGTGATTGTTCAGGTTTGGAGTTTGAGATGGAGGCAAAACCTCCAAGTGTTGCTCATGAGGAAGTAAAAGCCACTGAGACCATTCAAGTGTGATTGCTTTTTGCTGCGAGATCTTTTCCACTTGATGAAGTATCTATATATATATATATATATTGAAATATGTTACATGCATCCAAGTGTTTTAATGAATTTATTACCTCTGTTTTAAGAATTTTAGTTCAACTGAATAATATACTGAAATCGAAGTCGCTCACATGTCAGATTCTGGTAATCTAGAGCTGAAGATTTAGAGTTTGGCATGAACTACTACAACTACTACGTTAACCTTGAATTCAATATAACTTTGAAGTCTTTAGTGGCCTGAGTTTAGGTGTTGGAGTACTGAAAGGAACTGTTGAGCTTGTTCTTCTAGCAAAGGGCTAGCTAGTTGTCAATGTCTCCATCTTTCGAAGGAGATTCTCTCATTGTTATTACGGTGCTGAGCCATCATGTTTCTACCGTGCCTTCGGAGGCTAGAATATTATTTTTGTTCGAAAGATCTTCACCTTTTTTTATTGAGGCGTTAGCTCTGTTTCAAAGCTTCTTGTTGCAGTAGTCTTAACAAAAACGTCTAAGAACTATTGTGTGGGCATTGACAATTTCTTAGTAAGAGTGTTTTCATGAACTGGAACTCGAGCGAGAGTATTTATAGTAATTTATATTTATCTTCGTAGTAGGAATAACAGGTCATCGTATTGGTTAGATAGCCATACTCATCCATCTTCTCAACCAATTGCATAGCATGGTCAATGTTGCCTCTTCTACAAAGATTACTCACCAAGAAGTGTAGGAAGCTGCACCGGGTATAATGCCGGAACTGACCATCATTTCCATCACTCTCACCGCCTTTCGGAGCTTGTTGGCCTTGCAGAGATTGTAGAGGAGCTGAGTGGCTTGGGCAGCATCAGGCTTCTGGCCTTTGTCCAACACAATGGTTTCAAAGGCATCATTGAGCCTGAGCTCTTTGCTTCTCTACTCATTCTTCTTACTACTGTCATCATTATTACTATTGGTCGAAGGCCTCCAATTGGGAATAGTGAAACAAGAGTCCTTTGGTGAAATCGTGATGTGGGTAGATGCCAACACTCTTGAAACCCCAATATTGTTGTTGCTTGAGAAGACGAAACCACTATGATTACTACTACTGGTTTATTATTATTATTTTTATTTTTTTTTTGCTTTATTAAGTACTAAAAGTCGGTGACCGATATTATCGCTTCGAGTGTTGCCAAATGAAATTTGAATATGAAGGACAGAGAAAATGAAGTTATTTTGTTGAAGTTGAGTTGAGTTTTGAAAATGAAGTTATCAGATCTGTCGCGCCTCCCCCTAACACCGACAACGGACCCCCGCTCCCCTCCGATCAAATCCCCCCCCCCCCCCCCACAATGCCAGAAATGAACCCCTACTCCCCTCGACCAGATTTGCCCTGACCCCAACCCAAATCTAACCCGCCTCTCCCCCCCCCCCCCCCCGGGACCAGATCCCCCCACCCCACCCCCACCCTGCTTTGACCTAGTCCGTCGCCCCCCCCCCCCCACCTCGCGTCGACACATGCCCAAAACGCTAACGACAAGTCCCCTAGCCCCCTTGTAAATGAGTTTTTTTTTGTAATTTCTTTTTTATTCTTTTTAATTTTTTAGTCTATATTAGTATAAAGTAAGGTGTATTATAATTATTATACACAAACAATATTTTAACTGTTTGATTACATCTTAACGGTTAAAAAATGAACTCTACCGATAGGGTATATAAGATGTTTTGTGAGTAGAAAAAAATTTTAAAGCTGATAAACTCTATTATTTTTTCTTAGTTACAACAATTTTTTTTATAACTTACCCTCAAAGAAAAAACAAACCATAAAGGGAAAAACAAATAAGAAAAAGCTTTTTATAGGAAAATAAATTGATGAGGACCTTAGCTCATGGATCTTCAATGGTGGTTAGTGGATTGGGGATGTGTATTGAGATTTTATTTCTTTTAAGCTAACCTTTTTCTTTTCTATTTTTCTTTGAGTAAATAATAATAATGTGAGTTAGTCGATGTATTCAACATCATTTTAACATCTTCATCGCTTAAATTGTAATGAAAATAAGAGGATAACAAAAAAATAAAAAAAGAGAACCAATATTATATGTACTGTTGATAGTACATAATCCTAATCCTAAATTCTTAAAAGAAAAAAAAAAAGATAATATGTGATTCTTAATATGATGTGTGTTTGAAGAAGTATTCCTCAGTTGCTTTTTTACTTTTCTTGATAAAAATCTAGTTACTAGTGGGAGAGTCTATGATAAAGAATTTTTTAGAGTAACTATCGATATAATTCTTTTTTAGGCCGTTAAGATGTAATTATCTAGCTGAGATATTATAGTCAGTGTATACTAGTTGATAGTATTATAGACTAAGAAATTAATATATATATATATATATATATATGAGAAGGCAACTTGACGGGCCTTCGTCTTCGTCCAAAAAGTAACAAAAAAAACTCAAATACCCAGCCAAACCTCATGTCTGCATCTTCGTCTCGTCTTCCATCTTCCCAGCCAAACCCCCAGCATTTCATTCCTTCCATCTTCACTTTTAAAATCTCTTTGCCCCCTCCTTTTTGCCAATTTTCACACACTCTCTCTCTCTAGACTCAAGACTCTCTCTCTCTCTCTCTTCTTTCTCACTCGTCGTTCTTTCGTTTTCTTACTCTGAAAATACCCATTTTTCAAGTTTCCATGTGCACGAATTAAATTGGTTATTGAACCAAGTAGTCCAAACTGATTTTTCTCTAAGCTTCTTTGGATAAATATATATTGGAAAAAAAGTGAGATACTTTTTGGAACCAAGAAACCTTTTATAAAAAAAAAAAGTTACGGAATTTAGAATAGGAAACTACCAAAGAAACTAAGGAAAAAGATATTTTTCACAACCGGGTCATTAGATTTTTAACTGTAAATCATCTCCCATGATGAAAATAACCTCGCACGATGTAACGACCCGCCTAGCACAGGCCGTTACTATACATACATACATACTTAACGTGTCTCACATAACGTACTTACTTAGCGAAAATAGCAGAAATTTTTTTTTTACAGAGTGTACGAACATGTAAACGAGTATTAACTAGAAATGTTCGAACATAAAATAATATACATAAAATGACAAAACGCATAGCGGCTATCATTCTCACGTTTCACAGCTCGCATTGCCACGCTCCACCATCTTGCCTCAAAGATTGCCTGTAGGTTGCTTACCTACAACATAGATGTAAGACGTGAGTTTTCGCTCAGCAAGTACAACTATGACACCCGCGACACATACAAATACAAAACATAACATAGCATAACATGACTTAATCATACATGAACCATTTATGTTTCATTATACTTTCTTATTCATTCCTACCATTCTTTCATAATATTCTTTCATAACTTAACTTGCTTATGGGCCTCTTAACATAAGTGTCTGTACCGGACGCGTAACTATGGAGTGGTTGGGGCAGCCATTCCATTTCCAACTCAAACCATAGTCCAACCCGACCTAAGGCGGGTCGGTATGACATAGGCAAGCTTGTTTGCCATCATGCTTACTTATTCTCATATCTTACTTGACCTTATTCTTGTCATTTGTGAACATGCTTCATGATGTCATACATACATAAATGATAATCATATCTTAGCCATATCATAACCTTAACCTACATACATCATAACATAGACATGTAATAAACTTGACATATCATACATCATAACATAACCTAACATCACATAATTCTAACATACATCATAGCATACATCCATCATACTTAGGCAAGTGACACAACAAAAACTTATGCTGTAGACGGAGTTGTACTTACCTCGTCCGCTATGTCCGATACTGTGCTGTTTCAAGTCAGGACACAATAGTAGGCTACCGCCTCCTACTATAATAAAGGACATAGGTAAGGATTAAAATGTTGGTGATTTAACCAACATTCATGCATAACCTTAGTTATATATCCCCCCTTCCCACAAATACACATAATACATTACTTGATTACATCAAGTAATCCTAGAGTTCAAAGCTTACTCTACTCGGATCATAACTTAACTTTGGTTCAAAAAAAAAATCCATTTTCACTTTCCTTTGTTCAACTTATGAAAAATTTTAACTCTTGAGTAGGATTTGCAAAATTACTAAGTGTTGGAAATTGCCTTTGGAACAGCTTTCCACAGTCAATTTATTAGTGTATGTGCGGAAATGTCCTTTTCCTACACTATTTTAGAAAATCTTATGTATTTTCGAAATCCAATTTTATTTAAAAATCTAGGTCGAATCTGAAAAAGTTTTCTTCACGAAAGTTTCAGATCTTGAAAAACCCTATAACTTTTGTGTTTTACTCAAAATCCAATTCGGACTCTAACCTATTCGTTTCCCCTGTTGAACCCACCTGACCATGCATGAAGTCTAGGCACAATCAGGCTCGGATTTTTATACAAACCGAGGCCGTTGGAGCCTTATTTTTGAAAACCATCCACGTTGCCCCATAGAAAAAACCTTATCTACAATTTTCATGTTTTAAGTTTTCCCAAATTCGGCTTCTAAGGGCCTCAAATCCTGGTTTTACAGAAAACTGGCCAGTTGTTACACCCGAATTTCTTCGATTCATATTTTATAGAAATTTCGTGTAAATATTTACCGTAATCGGTATTTCATGAGGAAATTCGTTTTAGAACTTAAATTGTTTAACGAGTTCTTAAGATTTATTAAGACTCAAAAACAAATTGCGTGAACTCGCAATAGACCTTTATGAGTGAAGGAGGTCGTATTTGCACATTTTCAAGACAAGTTGACGTTGACCAATAAGTCAGTTAGACCGAAACGGTCGAAAACGTCAAACAAGAATATTTTTTTTTAGATCACAGTATAAGTAAAATTACTGCTAAAAACTCATTTCGTAATCAAGATGAGTTTTAATAAGAATTGAAATCACCTTAGAAAAAAAATCAAGCATACTAAGCTAGAGTTCAGGGCGAAAGGATTCGGAAATTTATGAGAAAAGATTTTCCGATCGAGTTTTTCCCAGGATCGAAAATTTTAATGCAATGTAAATTTCAATACTGGGTATTTAAGTAACTCAGTATTAAAATTTATTGCAATGTGTTGAAATTACACAATTTTTCAAAAAGATTGAACCAAACAAGCCTTTAAGCTTAATTATATCACAATTAAGCTAAGTAGGACTTAACCCTACACACACATGGACCAATGAGCTTGTGACACCTCATCTATGAGTTGTCAACCACTCCCCCATTTCTTCCCCTTAGCAGCCGGCCATTCAAGCCCTCTTTGGACAATAGCTTGCAAAAATTGGAGGACTAAATAGCAAGATTTGAACCAAATTTACCTTGGAAAAGAAAGCCTAGGATTTCCCCTAGTTAGAGGCACTATTTCTAGGGATTTCAAACCCCAAAATTTCAGCTACCTTAACCCATTATCAGCCATTACAATGGGCATTCTTCCTCCAAGAAAATCCGAGAGAGAGAGAGAGAGAGAAAGAGAGCTAAGGAAATCAAGAGTTTTCAAGCCAAAAAAAAAAAAAAAGTTGTGAAGAACCTCCCTAAAGCCTCGGTTTTTTTTTGGTGAGTTCAAAGGTAAGATTTTGGGCATTTTTCTTCTCTTTTCTAAGGTTGTTTGGGGGAGGAAGTTAACAAAATTTTTGTGACATTTGTTGAAGTCCAAACCGTGCACATTGGAGGCCAATACCAACTAAGAACAAGCTAGTAACCCCGGATTTTTTTGAGGTAAAAATCCGAACTTCACCCTAGTTTTGGTTCAAAATTTTTGGTTCATTTTCTCAAGGGTTTTACTATGTATTTCAAGCACAAAATTTGTAAGAGCTTAAGCTCATAATTTTCTGTTTTGGCCCTAAATAGCTTAGGTTATATTTTTATGCTTGATTTAGGTTTTTGAGGTGATTATTTGCATGTTTGGTTGGAGTAATGCTCTATGATTTTTTTTTGTGTTAGAGATGCATGCTAGGGTTGATATTTAAGGGTTTCATGTCTCTACTATGTTTATCAAATTTCTAGATGCATGTTCTAGGGTTTGTATGATGTTTGGGTTGAGTTTTGTTGAATGTGTGTTTTCTCTCAAAACCGTGGACCAAAGGGGGGTCTCGGCTTTGAGTTGAATCCGAAAGCTCGGGATTTAAAATTTTATGTGTATGAGGGACATTAGAAGACGTGCATGTGATATTAGATCCCGCATTGGGCGGTCGAGCTAGAGCAACGTATAGGGACGTAAAATTTGGACTAACACCAAAACTGCTCTCGGGTCCAACACCCGGCAGCTCGGAAAAGTGGGATTTACAGGTCCTTAGAGGCCGAATGGGTAAAAACTTAAAACACGAAAGTTGTTCATTAGGGTATTTCCTAGGGGACAATTTGGACAGATTTTAAAAATAAGGCTTCAATGGCCTTTGATTTAAAGAAAAACCGAGAACTGGTCAGGGTGACCAGGTTCCAACGATTCACATGTGTTCAAACAAAAACTGGTATTAACTGAGCCAGAATCAGAAAATGTTCAAAACATGAAAGTTTTAGATTTTTTGTTAGCTATAACTTTCGTGAAGAAAGTGTTTCCAAATTCTTTTTACATTTTAAGTTATAAATTTTCAAACAAAATCCGCGCAGTGAGCAAAATCTTATGCACGGGATTTTCTAGACCAATGACTAGGAAAAACGTTTTTCTAACTTGCAAACATTATTTTCAAACCCGAAAACCGTTCCAAAGGCAGTTTTCGATCCCCAAATATTTTATAGAAATGTTTTCAAGTGTTTTGTAATTTTCAAGACAAGTTTGGGTGCTATTCACCAAACTTACGTAAATAAACAAGAAAAATGATATCTTAAACAAGTTCAAGGTTTTCAAGATTAAAATGAAAAAGATACTGCGTTAGTAGCCGAAAAATTATTTCGAGTTACTAGGGCCTTGCCCAAGCCCAGAGTTAACTATGCGGATTAAAGTGTAAGTTAAAATTAGGATCTTCTACATGAACCCTTAATTAACATTTCTGTTGTGGGTTACGCCGTGTGACCTCTTCGCTTGTGTTAGAAGAGGGTCTTATAACCGAAAAATATTTATGTTGGTTTAATCCGACATTAAGCGATCTTGGAATAGAGACCTCATGTGTAAACGTCCATGGGCAGGAGGTGATCTGCAAGCGTGCTCGGGAAAGGAAAGTCGATCACGCGAACAACAAAGATAAAGTAAGTACAACGCCGCCTACAACATAGGCTAAAGTTGTATGTTTTCTTAACATGTTTGCTTTACACTGTTAAGTGTTATTTGATGATCTGCTCGAGGGTTGCAATATGCTTACCGTACGATGAATGTTCAAGTATTGTTATCATGCTTACATGAAAAAGGTATGACTGTCCATGCATTGATAAAACATGAGATTAGGAGACATCATATAAGTATGCTCACTAATCTATCAAGTGAAAAGATGTCAAGAAAGACCTACAAACAGAATGTTTGAGAAAAGGCCACAAGAGCCAGTGTTGTGCCCCCTGATGACGATCGGGTCGAAAGCTTAGGTAATTTCCTTAAGCTGCGCGCCGGGTACATGCACATCAAGTTAACGGGCCCACAAGTAAAAATCAACAAGATAAAGTGTGATACAAGAAAGCAAGCATAATTGGACATAAACGGTTCATGCATTTCACGACAGAATTTCATGTTTAAGATGAAGAAATCGATGATATGATGCTATGTTATGCTTTCATGTTTAAGATGAAGAAATCAAATCGATGATATGATGCTATGTTATGTTTTCATGTTCAAGATGAAGAAATCGATGATATGATGCCATGTTATGCTTTCATGTTTAAGATGATACGATGCCATGTTTATGATTTCATGAAAAATGTTATGTATGTTTCATGTAATTGGTTTGCGGTATAGGAGTTGTACTTGCTGAGCTTTCGCTCATTGTTTGAAGTTTATGCTGTATGTAAACAGCCTGTCTTGAATTAACTGCATGGTGGCGGGTAAAGCCGGTGGCGGTGAAATGATGAACGGGTTGGGATTCATAACTCAAAAAGGAATTAATTAATATACCTATTTTGAGAAAACAAACAGTTAATTTATTTGTGTATGAGTGTATGTAAATACTTCTAAGTATACTGTTTCCGCTAACAAAAAAAAAAAAAAAAATCCCCACTATTTTATGATGAAAAAATGGGATAAAACAAGTTTAAGTTCAAGTAAGTTAAGTAAGTTAAGTCAAGTAGTGACGACCTGTGCAAGGCGGGTCGTCACACCAATTTTACCCGAACTGGCAGTTTTTATGCTTAGATTCATTTTACGTTCTAGTTCACACACTTTACCTCAACCGGCTGCACCGGGAGCCTAATATCAGTCATGCAACATTTTTCTAACGTAAAGTTCCATTAAACACATCATCAATTATACCCATGCAAACTATTAGTGATTTAACACTAACTAGAGTTTGTACGAGTTTTAGGTTTGAACCAACCATTCCATACCTCTCAGCAACTTAGCATTCACATTCTACAACATACTTAAACATGTTTGGAGACATACAACCATAACATACATCAAATATGTAAACCCTAATTTCCATGAAATCAAAGCATAAAATCATGCAATACTTGGCAAATTAAACCACCTAAGCACCTAAATCAAGCACGACCCTAATATTTCTAAACTAGGGCATGGAAATTAAATTGAGCTTAAGCTCTTACAAACCAACTTGATATACATTTAAATTTCCAAATTGAAGCTTGAATTGAAAGACTTAGGGTCTAAGAGGGTTTACCTTAATCAATTCAAGAAGTTGGCTTGCTTGACTCAAGCTTTTCCCCTTCTTCCTTGTCACCTTCACAACCGGCCTCTCTTTGGCTAGATGGGTTCCAAAATTTTTCAGCCACCCTTGCTTGGTTTTCCACCAAATCCGGTCACCCTTGTACCTTTCCTTCTTCACTTTTTCTTCTCCTTTTTCCTTTCACCACAACCGGCCTCCCTTGCCTAATGGGTTACCCAAAATTTTCCAACCTCTTGTTGTTGTTCCAACCAAAATCCGACCACCCCTACAAGCTTTTCCTCTTAGGTTTTCTCGTTTTTTTTTTCTTTCTTGAGTTTGGTTTTTTTAGAGGGAGGAAGTGAAGAAAATTTGGGCATAGTTTGGTTAGATTTCTCAATTTTGTGAACCAAATGAGTCACCCTCCTTCTCCTATTTATAGGTGATTTGGAACTCTTTAATATTGCTCATAAGTCCTTGAAGAAACAATATTTTGCACAAAAACCCCTTAGGTGGCCGGCTATAATGCTCTAGAATCACCCAAAAATTCTTTCCATAATTTTCTTTAATTCAAGAAAGGATGTCATTAATCCATGGTGAGGTGAAGTAATCTTAAGGCCTTGTTTGGCTTTTCACTTGATATGCATTCCATTTTTATACTAACACAAATATTTCTAATACTGCTATATATTAATAACAGTTTTTTTTACAATGAACTGCAGTCCAAATTTATCTGTGTAAAAATGGACTGTATAAAAATTTTCTTAAAACTTAAAGCCATTTGGCCCTTGATATTCTAATTAATGTGCTTGATTTTTCTATGGTGGTTTTAAATCTTATTCTTGTTATCTTGTCCGTAAAGATGGTTTTCGCATTATATTTCTCATACTGCTTATCATATCACAGTATCGTCATACATTTGACCTTTCTAGTCAACCTTTGACTTTTCTGGTCAACTTTGACTTTTCTCGGTCAAACTTTGATTAACATAAAATCATAAAATTTTTCTACCTTTTTACCCAAAATGTCACATGCTTGACTAAGCAATCCTTTTTTAGTCTTGTAAAATCGTAAGAACTTACAAAATTAAATAAAAACCCTAATCAGGCTTTTTCATAAATACTTTTATGGTACAACTTAAATTTCTTTACAAGAAATCATAATGTCGTAAAAAAAATTAGTTATTACACACGACGCCATAATTGTGATGAAATTGCGATTTAGAATGCAAGTTGTCTGTTCTTGTGGTCGTCGACACCCTGAGCTCATCGTTTTCTCCGGCGAAGGCCTCTGCGGTGAGTTTGGGTTAGGATGTCCTCCAGCCACCGAATCATACGTTGGAGAATGCCCGACGAGATTGTGATCATTCTTGGAAGGGTCACCGGCGAGATCTACAACGACGAGGAGAGAGAGATGGCGGTGTCAATGGAAATCTACAGCTTCTTTGCTAAAGTTGTTTTTTTTTAAGGAGCTAAAAATTTTTTTTTTAGAAACTCAGTGTTAATCTACTACTTCACATACTATACTACAACTATTTTCTAACCGTAGATTTTAAAATAACAATAACTATTAACCATTGGATAAAACACTACGGATAGTTTTTCTCAAAAAACTCTACCAAAGATTCTCCCTTCACTAGTACCATTGACTATTATTTATTTTCCATTTGCTTTTACCTTCCAACAAATTTCGTAGAAGAATATAAAATAAAAACAAAAACCATTGGAAAGTAGGACCACAAGATGTTGACCTACTATTTAGTCTTCTGTTGGAAAAAAAGAAAAAAAAAATAGATAGATCTGTTTTATACCATTGCTTTTTCTTTTTCTTCGAGTAATTAGTCAAAATTATCCCTAAACTTTTCAAAAGGAGACGGTTTGGCCCATTTTTTTAATTTTGGCCAAGTAGACTCTAGATTCTTTAAATATTGACAATCTAAGTCTTTTTCGTCCAAATTCGTTAAGTTGAAAAAGCTGCATTAAAATTTTTGTGAAGAATGATAAATGGATAGCTAACTATTTCAACCACATAAAAGAGATGGATTTCACTGCCACACTAGAATAACAAACTGACAGTGTTTTTTTTTACCAGGCTTGATAAACACTGAACACCAAGAGGGATTCCGCCACATTGAGTGATTATTGCAGCGTTTTGTGGATCTACATGCAAAAACATCAACCCAAATAACAATTAAATAAACAACCAATCTACCAAGAACCGATGGCGAGCCACCATCACATCACAAAAACGCAAAGGACACCGACAAAACAAGAAAACCCCTGAATTAAGTTTAGCGCAGGATCACCAAACGGTTGTAGAACCAAGATAGAAGAGGTAGAATAGAGATAGAAGAACAAAACTAAGAAGACAAAGAGAACTACTAGAGAGAGAATTGAAATAGAGCCAAAGGACTGGAGACAAAAAGGATTTTAGGGATAAATTAACATAAATCCCTAATTGAATCAAAAGTAAATAAATAATCTAATATTATTTCTGCATCGGGTTACAAGGTTGAACTTGAACCTACCAGCACAAGAATTGCAGACCCTTCCTATTCCAAACTCCACAAGCTTCTCATTGGGTTCTGTGATGCAGTCTGCAAAAAGTTCCAAAACATTGAGCTGTTTGTAGTCTTGAAGTTATTATGAAGCCAAACTTCAAAAATACGATTTGAATTTAGCTTCCTAGCACAAGTACTCTAAAGCAAGCATTCTTACCTGGCGCAAGAACGTATAACTGTACAGATCATAAGCAAAGTTGGCCAAATTAGCAACGAGTCTCTCTTTTGTTTCTGTGGGAACAAGTTAAAAGATAGCAATCATTTCTGGGAACTCATAATAAGACCAAGAGAGGGACTAGTTATCCTTCAAATTTACCAACAAGATTTTGGATTCCAGATAGTAAAATTAAGTGCAGGTGATTCCGTTGCCAGATTAACTCGACCACGTCCCTTCGTGATATATGTCCCCATTATGCATGTAAGAACAAATATACCACGAGTTTCTTCGTCATATAAGAACATTTATTTCGGTATTGCTGCTTAATTATTAAGACCATTAAAGACATACCATCTCCGAATATAATTTGAACAGTCAAGTTAAGTACTCAATATCAAAATGCCTATTTGGCTCACTAGACTGGGAAATAATCTTGAGTAGCGACTAGGAATAAAATCCCACAATTACCACCTTGCAAGAGTAAAGCTATTTAGAGGGGCATGGAATACCGATAAAGAATAATAAACGCAACAAAACACACCTTGATTAGTAGAGTTCTGAAATTGAGTCACCAATTCCTGAAACAAAGTAGACCGAACTTTAGTGAAAAACAACGAGAACAACTACAACCAGACATAACAAACAAGGATGTCTAACAAAATGAAGAAAGAATCGGTCACCTGAAGATATTGCAGCCTTGGAGTTCCATATCTTCCGGTTCGCTCTTCTTGCCTTTTATCGTTAGTAAACATTTTACAATAATAAGAAGAAATTTCTTAAACTTTTTTGAGCCCAAAACAACTTGTGGGATTTTCAGTACTAGTTCACCTCTATTGGCTATTTTACCAGTCAATCAAGTCAAATTTTGCCCGCCAAAATATAAAGAAATGAAATGAATAAAACCTAATAAATTGAGTAGAATTCTATATTTCCTACTGAAATAGCATTACAGATTTTAACTACACAGTACTTTCGTCGAACAGGCTCCAGACATAACAGAGCAAGAAAAGAAGATGAATCGCAGCAAATGCGTAAAACCCAAATAAAAAATCGACAGCAAGAAATGGAAAAAAAAAAAAAAAAAAAAAAAAAAAAAAAAAAAAAAACACACACACACACACACACACACATAATAATCTTTAAATTAATGCAAAAGAAAAAGATTAACCGAGAAAATTAGCTGGCGAAAAACAGAAGAAAATCTGGCTTACCCACACAATGCCAGTAGCATAAAACAGGTATATGCATAATAAATACATATATATTAAGGATTGAGAAATGGGCAATTGGAGCTTAATATTGAGGATTCTCCATGGCCACAGCATAGGAAAACTGATTGAGTGATTATGAGACACACAGGATACGCGGCAGGCAGGCAACGAACCGTATTAACCATGAAGGAGAGATTAACGGGTTGCTGATAAAAATTAACGTATCGTTGGTTTATTGGAATTGGAAAAATCACTCTTACCAAAATGGCGAAACTGCCCTTTTATGTGTGATATATGATAATTGTAGGACAGGGCGGCCTTTGGCTCAAGAGCAACTAAATGACTATTTATTATTATGATTATTATTATTATTATTTTCATCTATAACCCTTTTTCCTGCAGGATCACTTACACTCTGTGTTTTGAAATTTATAAACTTATATTTTATCCTCTAAATTTCTAATTTAACTCACTTTATCTTTTTTTTTTATTAGAAATTTACTCTATGTTTGGATAACATATCCAATTTTCAAAATTATAAATTTTTTTATAAAAAATTGTTTGTCTCAACTTTTTTCATCATTTTCTCATTTTGAGAAAAACTATCTTATTTTCAAACCTATTTTGTACAGTATCCTTTTGAAATTTTTTTTTTTGAAATTTTCTCATAATATATTATTCCAACATCATTTTTTCTCATTCCAAACAACTATTTATTTTTAAAAAAAAAATTATACATCCAAACATAATCTTATTCTCAAAAGAAAAAATTTTATCATTTAAAATAAGAAAATTTTCATTTTTGAAAATGGATACATGATCCAAAAGAAGCCTTACTTAAATTTAAAAAAAAAAAAAAAAAGAGTTTAGTCATGTGGTACTTTTCCGTTTGATTTTAACAGAAATCCTAATAAAATGTATTTAGTCAAACTAATTTCTCTATTTTTTCCACTTATTTTTAGCTATAATTCTGATAGAATAGTTAAAATAAAGTTAAAATTCAAAGTTCAGAGAGGTAAAGTGTGAGTTTTTGAAGTTTATGAGATAGAGTGAGAGTGAAACTAAAATATATGGGACATAGATTAGAATAATCTTTCTTTTTTAAAAAAAAAAAATACTGTTTTTCCCCTAATTATTTTTAATAATTATAATATCTGTATATAAAAATGTTAAAGATTTCAATTATTACACTCATTTTTGAATTCTAAACATGCTCATAATTCAAACTTAAAATGCCAACTAAACCGAAATCAACTATATTGCTATGTAAATTTACAATTTATTAAACTCTAAACTTTAAAAGGTGAATTAAACTCTATTACAAGTTTAGTTACTTCAAAAGAAGGAATAAAGACATAAAATAATAAATCAAAGTGGAAGAAGATGCTGAGAGAGTTCGTTTGTTTGTTTTTTTTTTTTTAAACATTGATTGTAACTGTACTCAAAATTTCAGTTTAATTCATGCCTCCAAAAAATTTTGAAAAAAAAAAAAAATCATGGCTCAACTAGTAGTGTTGTTCATCTGGGATTCAAATCCACCCGTGCCATCAGTTGATGCTACTCTTCCTTTTTCCATAACGAAGCTCCGTTTCTAATCTAGTTCCAATTGAGCTTCTTCAACACATTAATTAATTCCCCCACAATTTTACTTCAAAATATTAAGGGATTTTTAGCCTATTTGAACGAGTTTCAATGCAGAGAAAATATTAGGTAGTCCTAAATTTTCAGTCCTAACCTTACCTAATACTCTCCAAATTAAATGATGAGATTATGCAAATTTATTTATTTAAGAACGGGTGGAAATGTGTAGTTTTAAAGTCTCTTATGCTTGCCGCATGATAAATATGTTGATTTCGGGAGAACACAACGTCAAGATTTGAAATTTTTGTTATAAAGACCACAATTGGGGATGGGGAGGAATATCAAGTTATATTACCTCAAATTCTTTTTTTTTTTTTCTTTACATATATATTATAATATTTGCATGTACATGATCCCTCTCTTTGATGCAACTATTTGTCAATATTTGGACCATTATATTTGAATGGTTCATTTGAATACGTGTTTGGTTGACACAAATAGATATGAAACATTTATATGGAAAAAAAAAAAAAAAAAACTCCATTTTGATATATCTTCTACAATATTTTTTTTTAAAACTTGAAAACCAATTTATAGGGTCATTTTTTAAACTGTTCATAGTTCTTCAATCTTATTCCTCATTTAAAGTGATTTAAATATTAACATAACGTCACGCTCTTATTATATTTAAACTTAAAAGTCAAGGGTCGACTATAAAAGTCACGACTTGACTCTAGAGTCAAGAAGAGACTAGAGGCAATAGTACAGAATGTAAATACCATGATGGTTTTTAACCGTCATTATAACATTTCCACGACGGTTTTCTAACCATCGTGGAATTCAGGGTCTTGGAATCTTTCAAGATTCCAAGACGGTTTTTTACCCGTCGTGGAATAGGTAAAAAATAGAGCCTCAACGTGGACATTTAAGAACATACCACAATAGTTTTTCAGAAAAACCGTCATGGTAGGGTCCGCCGACAAAAAAATTTACGAATTCATTTCATTTCCCACATGTGGCAAATCCCTAAAATTTAAAACACAAAATCAACATTTTTTCTGGAAAATTCCCAAATCCGTGCCTTACCCAATCAACTTTAAAGCAATCTAAATCACAAGGACAATCAACCATCACCGAAAGGACGGATTTTGGACATTTTTGTACGGAAAATTCCCAAATCAACAATCAACCAAATCAACATTTTGAAATGAACAATGTGGATTTTTGATATTTTGGATGGAAATTTCACAATCAACAACCACAATCAACAAAATCAACATTTTGGATGGAAAATTCCCAAATCCATGCCTTACCCAAGCAAGATACATTTCAACTTACTGGATTTTCGAGTGTGGGTACGGGTGGAGTGGTAGAGAATGTAGGGGATGGAGGAATGGCAGCGAGAAGGAGAGGGAAAAAGACTCGGAGTTAGAGAGAGAGGGAGGAATGGCGCCTAGAGAGAGAGGGAAAATGGCTTGGAGTTAGAGAGAGAGAGATGAATGGCAGCGAGAATGTAGAGAGGGAGCGGAGAGAGATAAATGGAGGGAGGATATGGACGGCTTTGGGTTTAGAATTAAAGTTTGTATTAGAGAGTGAAAAAAGCTCGGAATGTAATGGGGTGGGAAAGAGGGTATTTTTTTGGGTTTTAATATACGCTCCAAAAAGTTGAACAATTTCAAAAATTTTCAAAATTCCGGCCTTCATACCTACCACGACGATTTTTGAAAAAAAAAAAAAAAAAAAACCGGCATGATAAGGTGAAAAATTCGAAAAAAAAAATTTTAACCTACCACGATGGTTTTTTGGAAAACAAATGTATTTCTTTGACAACCCATGTATAAAACTTGCAAATAGAAATCGGAACCCAAATATAAAACTTGCAGATAGAAATCGAAACAACAATCTATTTGTCTATGGCCTATATAATCATTCTTTCCCCAACATCCAAAACAAAATCCAATAAACACTCGTATAATTTCATTAAAAAAGTTTAAAAACATTTGAAAACTAACAGTTTTGTGGATGCCCACTGCCTTTTTCGCAAATACTCATGATTCTCAAGATAATAATCTCTCGTAACACCAAAGTCTTGCAAGCTCGTCAATAAATTTCGGATTTCAGATGATGAATCTCTCCCAAATATCTACTCTCTCTCTTTCTCTCTGCTTAGAACAAATTATCTATGTTCAGTTACCAAGGAGATGCAATATTACTGGTGCGCCTTTTGCCAAAACTACTTGAGTTGCATGTAGTGAGTTGCAATTGAAATTTTCATATCGTAAATTATTAACAATATGTAAAACCAATAAATAAAAGTTATTTTAAAATGAAAAATTACATTTAATTATCTATGATGTAAACAATGTGAAATATGCTAATGAAAATATAATTCATTTCACTCCTTTGTAGAATATAATATGTAAAAAGAATTGTTCCGCTATTTAATACTTATTTTGATGAACAATGCTACAAGAAAATTTAGAAACATGAATTACAAGCACGGGTTGTTTTAAAATTATTTTAGATGTTTGATTAAAAGTTTCAAATTGAAATTTTAATACTTAAAATGAAATTCTTTTCATTAATTAATAAAGGATAATATTAATGAACAACTTTCACATGTAAGCCAAATTTTACGTCTTACATATATAAAATCAAATGAAAGACCTTATTCCATCCACTTTCTCTCTCTAATATTCGGTGCCTCTCTCCACTCTCTCCCTCTTTGCTTGCCTTGCATCATCCATTTACAACGGAATTTTCGGACTTGAATCCTCCATTCTCTCTCAAATTTTCAGTAACTCACTTAACTTTCTCTCTCAAATTTTCGGTAACTCCTTAACTTTCTCTCTCAAAATTTCGGCAACTCCACTTTCTCCCTCTTTGTTTGCCTTGCATCCTCCATTGTCTCTCTTGGTTCCTATCTCCATTATCTCTTTTCCTTGCCCTTTCTCTTGGTAATTTTCGGCCACCGCATCCGGTGTTTTCGGATTTTTGCCGTCGCCAACACCCACGCCTTCGCCAAAGCCCACTCTAACGGTTTGTCGCCGTCACCGTCGCCATCGCCCCCACCTATACCCACACTAAACGGTAAGTTTATGTTTGCTATTTCACCAAACGGTTGATGGAAGTGAGCTAAGATAATTGTAAACTTTATTTGCGGTGATTATTGATTATGTTTGTGATTTTGGGTTATTTTTTAAATGGAACAAAGTGTTGCTCTTGCATGTTTAATTTATGCACACTACATGTTCGACCAAATTCCTCTTTGAGTGAGACTTAGTTTCGATTATTGATTGTGTTTGTGATTTTGAGTTATTTTTTAAACGGAAAAAAGTGTTGTTCTTGCATGTTTAACACTACTACAGAAACCAGATTCTACGACGGTTAAAAACCGTCGTGGTAATACTTCAACGACGGTTTAAAAACCATCGTGGAATCCATAGTCGTGGTAAAAATATGGATTCCACGACGGTTTTAGAACCGTTGTGGTATCTCGGATTATACGGCGGTCTTAGGACCGTCGTGGTATCTCAAATTACACGACGGTCTTAGGACACGACTGACCGTCGTGGTATCCGTGATACCACGACGGTTTAAGAACCGTCATGGTGTCATTACAATAAAAAATGATCCAAATAGAGATGATTTTCCAATTTTAGCCCATAGTACTCCAGTAATTTCTTTGTCTTAAACACATCTTAATTTTCAGGAATAAGTCACTTCAACCGTCGTGGTAGCCGTGTTACCACGACGGTTCTTAAACAAAGAGGGAGAAAGTGGAGTTGTTGAAAATTTGAGAGAGAATGGAGGAGGCAAGACAAACAAAGAGGGAGATAGTGGAGTTGCCGAAAATTTAAAAGAGAAAATTGAAGGAGTTACCAAAAATTTGAGAGAGAAAGTTGAGGGAGTTATAGAAAATTTGAGAGAGAAAGTTGAGTGAGTTACCGAAAATTTGAGAGATAATGGAGGATGCAGGGCAAACAAAGAGGGAGAAAGTGGAGTTGCCAAAAATTTGAGAGACAAATTTGAGTAAATTACCGAAAATTTGAGAGAGGATGGAGGATGCGAGGCCAAAAATTCTATTGTAAATGAAGGATGCAAGGCAAGCAAAGAGGGAGAGAGGGGAGAGATGTACCGAAAATTAGAGAGAGAAAGTTTATGAAATAAGGTCTTTCATTTGATTTTATATATGTAGGACGCAAAATTTGGGCAACATGCAAGCGCGCACGCTTCTCAGATTATTTTTGAAATTTCGCAGAACGGATACCACGACGGTTTTTCTAAAAACCGTTGTGGTATAAAAAGTTACCACGACGGTTTGACCGTCGTGGTAGGTCCTCGGGAAGGAGCAACCACGACGGTCTTTTGACCGTCGTGGAAGGATGTCAAAGAAGCACGTAGGTGCGCGCCCGCGCGACCCAGGCGCCCCCTCGCGCGGCCAAGGCGCGTGCCCGCTGGCTTGGGGACCAACCACGATGGTCAAAAGACCGTCATGGAACGCTACCTCCTTCCTGCCGGAGCCAGGCGCGAGCCCGCATGGCCCAGGTGCGCGCCCGCGCGCTTAGGGACCAACCACGACAGTCAAAAGACTGTCGTGGAACGCCCTGCCTCTTTCCTGACCGAGCCAGGCGCGCGTCTGCGGGCTTGGGGACCAACCACGACAGTCAAAAGACCGTCGTGGAAGCTCGAGCTTCCACGACGGTTTTTGTTAATTGTCGTGGAATCTCGGAGCTTCTACGACGGGTTTTGTGAACCGTCGTGGAAGGACAAGATTCCACGACGGTTTTTTTGTTTCCTTCCGACTCCGTGTTTTGCCGAATTTATGATGACGGTTTTTTAAAAACCGTCGTCGAATTTCCGTCGTGGTATCCATATATTCTAGTAGTGTAATTTATGCACACTACATGTTCGACCAAATTCCTCTTTGAGTGAGACTTAGTTTCGGTTTTGTTGTACAATGGTTGGGTGAGGCGATGGTTTACCAAAACCCATCCCTTACACATTCGGTGATTGCTGATTATGTCGGTGATTTAAATAAGTCTAAAATTGCTTATATTCAATGATAGTTGTAGCTTGAATTAAATTGCTTGGGTAAGGCAAGTACGGATTCAACAATTTTCTAGGGAAAGTGTTGATTTTGTTACTTATATTATGGCATTTGACATGTTCGATAATATGCTTATTTGAGTTCGAATTAGTTTTATATTGAATTAAATTAATTAAGTTATGCACGGATTCGACAATTTTCCTTAACCGTCGTTGATGTTGTGACTTAGATATTAGCACATGACATCTTTGATTAAGTTGTGTGTCATTTCCTTAATTAATTAAGTAGAAAGTTATGTTTATTTGCACGGATTTATAATGATTTAATGACAACCATTTTTTGTTTTGTAATGTATTTCGGTGCCGAGTTGCTTTAGATTGATTTAAAATGTCGCAAGAGCACGAGGAGGAAGAACTCTCAACTCAAAATCAAATTGGAAAACCACGATGAACCAACTCTCCTAGATTCAATCCCGATGAAGATGGTAAATGAAGAGTAACTCTTATGAGAAGAGTCCACCAAGTTAGGACAAAGGGAGAATGAATTGAAGTTTCGTTTGACATGAAAGGGCAACCAATAGGGAAGGGAGGAGATGCATTACAGAGTTAGATTGGAGTGCTTGCTCGAGAGCACATACCCATTTGGATATCGAACTTTAGAAGTGCCGATTTTGCCCGAAAGAAAGAAAGAGTGTAGATGGAAATCGTTACTTCTTTCACTGTGGGTGAATAATTTAAAAAACAAGCCTTAAAGTCATGTGCAGAGTCAGCAAAAAATTGCAGATATGATCTTTACCAAGCTTTTGTAAGGGATCACATTGACAAAGAAGCTGTGTGCAACGACCATCAAAAGTAATTCACAATTACCCAACCATCAGCCAGGATGATTGGGAAACTTTCATTACGTATCGTCGGAGCGCGGAATTCAAAAGACTTTCCGAACAAAGAAGTGAGATAAGAAATAAACTGTTGGTAGTAATTTAGGAGTTTTTTTTATTTTTAGGAAAGTTGTTCTTTGGCTATTTTTAGAAAGTAGTTTAGGGTTTTAGTCTTTTCTTCTTTTCTATAAAAGGTCTTGTACTGATTTAATCAAAGCAGAGAAATAAAGAATTTTTTCAGCCCTAATACAAGCTTACATGGTATCAGAGCCGTGGTCAGAAAACGGCTGGGCATAGATGAATTACCGCCATGCCATGACTGGCCAAAAGAGGCCTTCCACGACTGTCGGAGATGGGTCGGCTGCCTCTGAGGGCGGCGCGGAATCGGCAGCAAGAGGAGGAAATCCTAGCAGCGGCGGCGGTGGCCTGATCCCCAGTGGCAACAACGGCACTAGTGGCAGTAGCCATGATTTTTTTGGCTCTATTTCATCCTTCCAATTGACAGGGCAGAAACTTAATGGCCAGAATTTTTTAGAATGGGCTCAATCCGTAAAGCTAGCCATTGATGGAAGGGGAAAACTTGGCTATTTAACGGGAGAATGTGAGAGACCAGCCACTGGAGATCCTGGGTTGGCGACATGGCAATCTGAAAATTCATTAGTCATCGCTTGGCTGATCAATTCTATGGAACTATCTATCGCCAAACCACACATGTTTTTACCAACCGCTAAGGATGTTTGGAAGCAGTTAGAGAGATGTATTCTGACCTAGAGAATTCATCTCAAATATTTGAGTTGAAAACAAGGCTATGGAGTTCCAAGCAGGACAACAGTGATGTTATTACTTACTACAACGATATTGTTACTTTGTGGCAAGAATTAGATTTGTGTTATGACGATGATTGGGAGTGCTCGGCTGATAGTGTTAAGCACAAGAAAAGAGAAGAGAATGAGCGCGTGTACAGTTTTCTTGCTGGTCTTAACCCGGAATTAGGTGAAGTCCGTGGTCGCATTCTTGGAAGGAAGCCACTACCCTCACTTAGAGAAGTGTTTTCTGAAGTGCGTAGAGAAGAGGCTAAAAGAAAAGTAATGATTAGGAAGACTGCCCATGAATCTGAAGGGTCGGCTCTTGTGTCAAGAAGTAGTGATGGTGAGGAAAAAAGTAGCAAGAAACCGTGGTGTGATTACTGCAAGAAACCATGGCATACATGCGAGACATGTTGGAAGATCCATGGCAAGCCTGCTAATTGGAAGAAAAAACAACCAGGAGACAACCAGAATTCCCAAGCTAACGTTACTGATTCAGGGAAGGAGTCTTCTTCAGGAGTGTAACCATTCACGAAGGAACAGCTAGAACAGATCTGTAAAATCCTTCAAACCCAAAACCTTGTCAATCCTAATCCTTCTGGTTACGTGGCAAAAAAGGGTAACCATTTTTTGTCCTCATGTCTTAATGTTGAGTCAAGTGTCTCTTGGATAGTCGATTCTGGTGCTACAGATCACATGACTGGCTACTCTAAATATTTCTGTTCCTATAGTCCATGTGCAGGGAATCAAAGAGTCAAGATAGCAGATGGAACTTTTTCAGCAGTGGCCGGGAAAGGGTCTATTGTTATCTCATCCAATATTACACTTCATGATGTTCTTCACATTCCTAAATTGTCCTGTAATCTTCTTTCAGTCAGTAAATTTATTTATGATCAAAAGTGTCAAGCTAATTTCTCGTCATCTGGCTGTCTGTTTCAGGATTTGACTTCGGGGAGGACGATTGGCAATGCTAAGGAAGTTGGTGGACTCTATTTTTTTGATACTGGATATGACTCAAGTAGGCAATCCCGGAGAACTTGTCTCAATTCTATTTCTGTTCTTGATTCGAGTGAAATAATGTTATGGCATTATCGTTTAGGACATCCAAGTTTTCATTATTTAAGACACTTGTTTCCGAAACTCTTTATCAATAAAAATCTATCTTTATTTCAGTGTGAGATTTGTAAATTTACGAAACATCGTCGCACTTCTTTTTCTACTCAACCATATAAAGCCACTAAACCCTTTACTATGATTCATAGCGATGTTTGGGACCCATATCGGATTAAAACAGTAACAGGAAAGAGATGGTTCATTACTTTTATTGATGATCACACACGTTTTACTTGGGTGTTCTTACTTCATGACAAGTCTGAAGCTGAAACTGTGTTTAAAAACTTTTACAACATGATATTAACACAATTTCAAACACATATTCAGATTTTCAGAAGTGATAATGGTAAAGAATATTTTAACCAGATCTTAGGGATTTTTTTTACTGAAAAAGGCATAGTTCATCAAAGTTCCTGTACTAACACTCCACAACAGAATAGAGTTGCAGAAAGGAAGAATAAACATCTCTTGGAAGTTGCTCGGTCTTTAATGTTTTCAACCTTAGTTCCAAAATATCTGTGGGGTGAGGCAATTCTGACAGCCACATATTTAATCAACAGAATGCCTACAAAAATTTTAAAATTTCAAACCCCGCTGGAGCAACTTAAGAGTTGGTTTCCTTCTTCACGTCTCACTTATGATATTCCCCTTAAATTTTTTGGATGTACAATGTTTGTTCACATTCATGGACACAACAAGGGCAAATTAGATTCCCGAGCAAGAAAATGTGTTTTTGTTGGGTATCCTTCCACTCAAAAGGGATACAAATGTTTTGATCCACTCACAAGGAAGTTTTTTGTGTCTATGGATGTTACTTTTTTTGAAAACAAACCTTTTTTTCTCAAACACTCATCTTCAGGGGGAGACATTAAGTGAAGATTCGAACGATGACTTGTTAATTTATGATATTGTTCCTGTGCATTCTATGAGTCAAAATGATACATCTGATAAAGGTAAAGAATCTGAAACCATTTTTGAAATAAGAGGGCCCGAACATTGTGATAATACTGAAATAGATGGAACAATTAAGGATGTCGTAAATAGTGAAAAAAGGGATATTGGTCCTTTAACCATGCCATTACAGAGTGAAGCTCGGAAATAGAACGAGATGTGTGCGGGGCAAGGTGGAATTGAGTTTAAAGGGAAAGTCTATAAGAGAAAGTATCCAAGACAGGAAGATAGAGTTCCCGATCCGAATTAGAGCCAAGAGCCTGAACCGATGAAAAATCTGGAAAATGAAGCTCAGTCAAGTAATTCTCTGTCCGAACCACAAAAAATTGTGTCCAATCTAGAGTCTCTTGTCGAGTCAAATACATCTGTTGATTTACCCATTGCCCTTAGGAAAGGTACTAGATCATGCACCAAACATCCTCTTTATAACTTCCTATCATATAAGAGTCTGTCTCCTTCATTTCAAGCATTTACTTCAAAGTTGTACTGTGTCACTATTCCAAAAGATATACAGGAAGCTCTAGGTGTTCCAGAATGGAGGGAAGCAGTCCTTGAAGAGATGAGAGCTCTGGGAAAGAACAAAACTTGGGAAATCACAGAGCTACCTAAAGTAAAAACCTTGGTTGGTTGCAAATGGGTGTTTACGGTGAAATATAAGGCTGATGGCTCTCTTGAAAGGTACAAAGCTCGGTTAGTTGCCAAAGGATTTACCCAGACCTATGGCATAGACTACTCAGAAACCTTCTCCCCTGTTGTCAAACTGAATACTGTGAGAGTAATCCTCTCCCTTGCGGTCAACCATGAATGGGGTTTGTTCCAACTAGATGTTAAAAATGCATTCTTAAATGGAGATTTAGAAGAGGAAGTGTACATGGAAGCTCCTCCTGGTTTTCCTCACAGATTTGGTGAAAAGGTCTACAGGCTTAGGAAATCTTTGTATAGACTCAAGTAGTCTCCTAGGGCCTGGTTTGAGAGATTTACGAAGTTTGTGAAGAGTCAGAATTTCGTACAAGGATAGTCAGATCATACTATGTTTATAAAGAAATCACTTGATGGGAAGATGGTAGTGTTGATTGTTTATTTTGATGATATTATTCTCACAGGTGATGATGTTGAAGGCATAGAAGAGTTAAAAAAGGAACTATCCTCTGAGTTTGAAATCAAGGATCTTGGTCAACTCAGATATTTCCTTGGCATGGAGATTGCAAGGTCAAGACAGGGGTTAGTAGTCTCACAACAAAAATATATTTTGGATCTCCTAGAAGAGACTGGGATGACAGGATGCAAGCCTTCAGACACGCCTATAGAGTTCAATTCCAAGCTGGGAGAAATAAAGGAAGGAGTACCAGTAGATGTAGGTTGACATCAACACTTGGTAGGGAAGCTGATTTATCTGTCCCATACTCGCCCAGACATTTCATTTGTTGTTAGTCTGGTGAGTCAGTTTATGCATTCTCCCTGTCAGGAACATCTGGAAGCAGTGTACAGGATTCTGAGGTACTTGAAAGGTACTCCTGGGAAAGGACTTTTTTTCAGGAAGAACAATCAACGTGGGGTTGAAGTTTATACAGATGCAGATTGGGCTGGTTCTGTGACTGATAGAAGATCTACCTCTGGTTACTGTACGTTTGTGTGGGGAAATCTAGTAACATGGAGAAGCAAAAAACAGAGCGTAGTAGCAAGAAGTAGTGCTGAAGCTGAGTACCGAGCGATGGCTCAAGGTGTATGTGAGATTTTATGGGTGAAAAGACTTCTGAGTGAACTTGGCAGACCAGTTGAACTTCCTATGAAGTTGTTCCGTGACAATAAGGCAGTTATCAGTATTGCGAATAATCCAGTTCAACATGACAGAACTAAACATGTTGAGATTGACAGACACTTTATCAAGGAAAAACTTGAAGAATGAGTTATTTGTGTTCCTTTTTTGCCTTCCAGTCAGCAGATTGCAGATGTCTTCACCAAAGGGCTCCTAAGGCAAAATTTTGAGCATTTTGTAAGCAAGTTAGGCATGATGAATATCTATGCACCAACTTGAGGGGGAGTGTTGGCAGTAATTTAGGAGTTTTTTTATTTTTAGGAAAGTTGTTTTTTGGCTATTTTTAGAAAGTAGTTTAGGGTTTTAGTCTTTTATTCTTTCCTACAAAAGGTCTTGTACTGATTTAATCAAAGCAGAGAAATAAAGAATTTTTTCAGCCCTAATACAAGCTTACAGACACTCAAATATGGATCAACGGGAGGTCGCGACGGATATAGGAAACGTGACCAAGCACATGTACGTGAATAACTTACTCAAAATTTGTAAATGGTATGTTTTACTTCCAATTTCTACTTATATATTTAGCAATGGTAATTATTGAACTGTAGTTCGAGAAAACGGGAAAATACGCAGAGCGGCATGAAAATTGGTTGAATATGCGCATCAAGCCCGATGGATCTTTCAAGAATGAAGAATGTCAAAATATTGTCGATACAATAGTAAGTTTTTGAGTCTGAATAAAATTAATTAATCTCGTATACTCGTTTATGTTTATGAAGTCATAACATACTGTGTAATTGTTACAGGATGACTTCAGTGAACAACAAACACAAGGAAGTTTCGAATCTGTGGGGATAGAGGACATATTGACCAAGGCATTAGGCAATACCGAGCAATCAGATCGGCTTCGAGGTCAATCTAAGTTTGTCAAGCAGTCGCAATACTTTAACATTGCAAGAAGTTCAACGGAAAATGCTAAAGTCTTGGATATGAAATGGCAGCTAGCTGCATTAGAAAGAACCGTACAGGAATTATGTGTGAAGCATAGTATCAACCGAGAGACTATGGCGGAGGATCTGACCGTATCGACAGTTGATCAACACAACAGCTTCAAGGCTAGTTGTACTCTGAATGAAAAAGGAGCTGAGGCGTCGGATCCGAAGCCCGATCCGAACGCAAGTAAGGAATGCTATCTATTTCTTCCTGATGTAATTAACGGAGGAGATGTGCTTGCTACAAACGGCATGGCATACATGGAATGTATTCCAACGGACACAGTCCATGGGATTCCTTTAGGTAAGGAGAATGTACGAGTGACAATTACAGTGCCAAAACTAAAAGGTGCACTCCTACCTAGTTCGACGCATGAAGCCACATGTATTGAAAAAGCTATCGGTGGGTTTGTTGCTTGGCTGAAAAGATTAGCCGTCGTGGAAGAAAATACGGTCACAACCTAAGGTACAACAACAACCGGTGCAAGAAGAATTGCCTTTGTTTGACTTTACTAACATTCCCTTTGATTTGAAACCATTGGCATATTACATACAAAATTCCATGCGTGACGGTACCCAAATAATTTGCCATCAACAACAGTTCATCATTGGTGATAACATGCGCATATATATTTGGTTTGAAGATGTCTACCATTTCATAATATTTAAAGAAATCAGTGCAAATAGTATAATGGTTTACATCATGTAATACATTTTTCATTACATTATTTAATTATTTATCCTTCTTAATCTTATATGCAAAGTGTAATAAGTCAGCCTGATTATTTTGTAGATACTTAGCGGATTGTTTTGCATGAGCAGGTATGGATCAACGGTTCGAGTTTATTTCTCCAGTCCTCGTCTCACCAGTTCAACGCGTTGTCAATCACGCCGCCTACGTTCGAGAGAGGGCCGATTATATTCTACAGATCTTAAGAAACGCTCCACAAGGAAAGCTGTTTCTCATGCTATATAACAGCGGCCAACATTGGATCTTGATAGTTATTGATCCGTAGGATGACTCGGTCCTATATTTTAATTCTCTCAAAAATGCACTGGGTGATGATTTTAAAGACCTAATTATGACGTAAGTAGTTTTTGATGTTTATATATCTAATTCTATGCATACAATTATAATTGTTGTAATATATTGTTTTGAAATTTGTGAAATTGTTAGGGCACTTAATGTTTGGAAGATGTTGGTGGGAAGAGGAATAAGACAACGATGGAACTTAGAAACTTTGATTGATACTGCTCGATGTCCAATACAAGAAGGTTATGTAAAGTGCGGTTATTTTGTGTTAGCTTTCATGCGAGAAATAACCCTCACTGTTGATAGACTAGCCGCTCTTCAAACGAAGGATTTTTATATTGATGCTGACATGAGTTTGGTTAGGCAAGAGTGGGGTAGGTTTGTCATGCAATTTATTCAATATTAGAAAACAATATATCAATTTTGTACTATATGCATATTAATTGTATAAATCTATGTCATTATTGGCAGTTATTTAATTAGCATTTTATAATTAGCTGATTTGCTACCCATGAATTCGTAAAATTTTTTATTTGGTTCACACCACGACGGTTGCAAAAACCGTCCTGGTAGCCAAACTACCACGATGGAATCGTGGCCGTCGTAGTAGCCGAGCTACCACGACAAATCCTACAAGATCCATTCGTTCTTTTTTTCTTTCTGACAGATGGTCAGAATTTCATCGAATTCGAATCTTACTGAGAGGTCCACTAGAGATCATAAATTGTTGAAAAAAGAACAAGATATTTCTTTTGTCCCTTCTAGGCAATCGGAAGATAAGGAAATAGTTACTATATTCAAGATAATTACGTATTTATAAAATACCGTCTCAATTCATCCTATTTCATCAGATCTGAGATGAAATATTTGCAATCCGAACTCTTTACCTTTTGATGGAGTCATATATGAAAGTACCATTAGATAATATTTGCAATCGTAAGTTACATTTTTCAATACCCTTAAAATTGTATAATAGGAAAATTATATAAATCATAATTGACTTGCAATGTATCCACATATGAGTTTATTATAATGTATATAACTCAAATCCTCTTACTCTTTTACGTTAAAAAAAAAAAAAAAAAAAGAAGAGTAATAGAGTCACAAATGTCTAGCATGGAAGTCTAATTAGTGCTCCTCGACCAACATTAGAGTCCATTATAAGCTTTTCAACTAGAATCACAATCAATTTAAGGATTCTCGACCAAGGAAAATTCACAGATGATGACATTAAGTAATCATTAATATCTGACGTTTGTGTTCGTTTGATAATCCTTAATTAACATTAGATTCTATTCTAGGGTTCTCAACCAAACAAGGTTCTTAACAAACATCGAAGTTAGTTTAGTGCTTCACAACCAATATTAGAGTTCGTTTAGTGATTCTCGACTAATATTGGAGTCCACTGAGGGGTTCTTGATCAAGACATAGTGTCCGTTTAGTGTTGTTAAACAATATCGAAGTCCATTTAGTGAGTCCCATGAGCTTTAAAGCTTGTTAGGACAGAAGTGGGGAAAAAAAAGCTGGCTACATAGCTTTATCAATTCTTGTAGAAATGAGAGTGAAAAAATATTTTGTTGAAAAAAAAAAAGCTTCGATCAACGGCAAATGATGGCATTCCCTCGACCTTTAAAGCTTGTTAGGATAGAAGTGTTGGCTGTTTGTGTGTGTGGGGGTTGGAGCTAGCCACGTGGCTTATTCCTTGTAGAAATGAGAGTAAAATAATATTTTATTAAAAAAAAAAAAGCTTCAATCGACGACAAATGAAGGCATCAATGTACTGCTATTACAAGAAAGCGAGAAAGTTGTTAGGATCAGCCCAAATAAAAAAAAAAAAGTTCACGATTCCTAAAGTCACTCAAAACGCACCGAAAACCACATCTTTTACAGCGAATCAAATCCGAAGGCTCCCCTTTATACCGAGACACGTGGTGAAAAGTACCAAATTGGAGCATGGTTGCGGCAGTGGGAATTTCCAAGAAAGATAATATCTTCTCTTTTCTAGAGATGTAGGAAAAAAGAAAAACTTTTATCTTTCTTATAAAAAAAATCAAAAAACAAAAACCAAAACTGTCGATTTATGGTGTGTAGCCCATCCGATTATCAAAGTCAAGTTTTCATTTTTAAACATTATTTCTTGTGCAAAAAGTTGTCAGACTACTTTAACATATTCCGAAAAAGCTGTCCTGATATCGTCGGATGGTGTGTGGGTTAGAGGAGAGCCGGCACTTTTAGGGGTGTCGGATACCACACAATTAATTGCTTTTCACGTTGCCCGTCCTAGGAATGCTGAAAGTACTTGTTTGGACGCTCTCTTTTTCGCTCTACCTTCCAATAATTTACATGTGTCCCTTAATGTAGCTTTTGAAAGTACTAGTTTCTAAGCACGTGCCACACACGTGCGATTTATGTTCGTTTAATTTTTTGGACGATAAAAAATAATATTTAACTAAAAAAGCAAATAAGAAAAATAAAAAGAAAAAATAGAAGGAAAAAAGCGAGGATATAGTTGAAAATCTCATTTTAACAAGGACAAGTCGAAAAGGAAGAATAGTAAAGTTTTAAGGAAAAAGGAAAAATAAAAACCCTACAACATGATAAAAATAGATTAAAAAAAAATTAAATCGTAACCAAACGGAACTATTGTAAAGAAAATTAATAAAACAAAAAAAATGCGAGAAAGAAAAAAAAAAGAAGTTTTTAAATTAGGGCGAATTTGTAACAAAAAAAAGAAAAAAAAAAAGAGAAAAGAAAAATATTTTAGTAAAATGAAAACTATATTTAAAATTTATCACACAATGTGGATTAAATTATAGAAAGGTATATAGTGATACACGTTTGAAATTAAAGGTATAAGAGATTTTTAAGTAAAAGTAAAAAAAAAATTGGTGTACAAAGATATCTAATTCAAAGGAGAAGAGAAGAAAGGGAAAAAAAAAAAAAAGCATAAAGATAAACACCAAATCATTGACGACAAAAGCGAGGAAAGAAACGGGAAGGCCAAAAAAAAAAAAAAAAAAAAAAAAAAAAAAAAAAAAAAAAGCCTAAACACCAAATCATGGGCGACGCGTGTAAGAAGAGAGAAAATGGTGCTTCGAGACTTTTATGTATAGAAGATAAGTTGAAATTCGTGCTCCGTATTTGTAAGGTTGATTGTTAGAATATAATATATATGTATACTTAAAATATATAAATTTAAATATTATTATATTAATATGATATAAGAAATTATTAGACTAATTTGGTATAAATTAACATTAAATTTTGTATCATATTGATTAAAATAAAAAAATTTATATTATGTTAGTCAATGAATTAAAAAAAGATTATTTAAGTAAGTTTCTCTATAATATTGTGTTATTAAAATAGATATAGACATAAATATGTATATATATTGTTTTGAAAATGTCTTGATGTAGACATATCAAAAAGAGAAATATGTTTAAATAGAGACATAATAAATCAAGTATTTGAGTAGAACGATGAAAAAATATATATGAATGTTGCATATGACATTGAAATAAAGAGACAATGATAGGATAAATAAAAAAGTCAAGAGAATGTTTGAGAAATAAGACAAAATGTAAGTGTTAAAGAAAAATCTTGAAAATGCGTGATCATGTAATCTGAATTTGGATTAATAAAATTGAGTGAGGAAGGAAGAAGTAACATAAGTATTTTTTTTTTTTTAACAAACAATATAGAGGTTATATAAAAATTGGGATGAAAAAAAAGTGAGGGAAAAAAATTTGAGCTTATTGAAAAATTTTATAAAAAATATATCGTATTTTAATAATCTAATATGAGGAATCATATATTTGAGCAAAAAGAATAAAAGACCTTGAAAAGAATACTAACAATGTGAGAAACAGGGGGGGGGGGGGGGGGGGGACAACAATAACAACGTTATGAGTGTTTAAGTAATATATAATAAAAAGAAAGCAAACTTTTAATAAATTAATTTTTACCTTTTCTTTCTCATTCGCTTATCTTTCTCTCTCCAACGCATGTGGGTTAGGGTTTCTTAATCGTTTTTCTCTCTTGGGACCAGATTCCGATAGCAATCTTTGGTTTATCTCTGGTTTCCTGACCCTATAGACGAATGTGAGAATCATACAGTAAGAGTCTTGATAAAGGCAAGCCCTTGATAGGAGGATGTATGTTATGGGAAACATTAAGGCAAGAATGAGATTATTGGTGGTGGTACGTGGTTGTCATGCACCGGGGACATCCTATTGCATCTCAGCTTCGGCAAACCAGTTTCTCCCGACAATGTGTGATTAGTTTTTTGTTTTTTGGTGTGTAAGTTTATGTACGATAATGATGATATTTTTGTTATTTTGTTTGAGTATTTTATTTCTTTTTATTATTTGTAATAACGGAAGTGATTTTTTCATCTTCTAAATTAGTTGTTTATCTATGTTGAGCGGGTTTATATCGATAAATTGAGTACAATTATCTTGATATGATATTAGTTTAAGAGTCATTTTAATGTTTTTTCAAGTAACTTTGAGTGTGTTTCAGTAAGTTACGAAGTAAATGACTCTTCAAGTAAATTATGTGAATTTGATACAAATTCTGTAGGACAAAAAGTTCATGAAGGACAGAGAGTCAAGGCTGCAGCCCTACAATTGAGGGCTATAGCCGTGAAGCTTGGTAAAGCAGGGGCAGAAAAGTACGGGCTGCAAAGCCCAAATTTCAAAGGCTACAACGCTCGTTCGCAAAAGTTACCCTTTCTTGTAATTTTTGATTCAAAAGTTATCTTTTTTGGAATAAGTCTATAAATAGGAGAGATTATGGTCAGTCTACGGGTCTTGGTCTTTGGTTGTTCTTGGAAGCTGACAAACCAGAGAAGAAAAAAAAGAAAAAGAAAAAAACGTACATGTTAGGATTTAGTTTTAAAGAATTTTATTTTAATTTATAGTTTTCAGGTTTTGTTTTCTACGAAAGTATGGGATTTGGGAGATTGAATCTTTAATCATCAAGAAGAGGAGGAGAAGAAGATTAGAGGAAAATTCTTGGAGATTTGTGACAGCTTTAAAAAGGATTTTTCTTCTTATTTTCTTATTTTTTATTTTTGTAATTTAAGAATGCTAGAATCTTTATTTTGTGGAATTTTATTTTTATTTTTGAATTGGTTTTCTTTTTCGAGGATAACAATTTGAGCTCAACATGTAGTTTGGATTTATTTACTTTCTCTCTTGATTTTATTAATTGATATTGGATTATTTGTTCCGTCTTGTGCTTAATACTTTTAATTAATTAACTATTAATTAGATTTATTTGGTAACGCTAATGAACTTGGAAAAGGGAATTTTTATGTTCAGCCTTAGATAGAATGACATATGATTTATGTGCAGAAGTCTTGAGTTTATCTAGGATTGGAATATACCTATATGTAACATGTATAACCATGGAGAGAGCCTATATTTAATGAATTTTTCTTAATTTAATTCTTACAGGAATATAATGAGTTAGTTAATAGGGGTATTTCTATCTGACAATCGGAAGAAGCTTTTAGATAACTTATGACTCTCATTTAACAGTTCAAATTGATTAATTTTTCTAGCGAAGAGTAGAGAGATTCAAATAGAAGTGTTGAGTGAAGATTATATTAATCCTAGGCTTTTTCTTATTGGTTTTGTTAATTTTTAATTTGTTCTTTTCGATTATTCAAATAAAGTTAGAGTTAATATTATTTTAGTAATTGGTAAACAACAGTACTCTTGGGAGCGATACTCTACTTATTATTTTATTACTTGTTGACGATAACGTACACTTGTGTTAAAAAATCCGCAACAATCTGTTATATCGAGTATTGACGGTGTTTTGGTCTTGCTAGAGTTACTTATATGCGGAACTAGTAGTGACCCTAGTGCTACTAAGTCTTAGCCTTCGATGGATTGGGAAAAACTATTGATTGTTAGAGTTTTTTCAAAAGATCCTTACACGTGCTCGATTTCAGTGTGGCGAGGTATATTCTCATTATCGGGTCTCAAACATTCATCTTTTTCTTTGAGCATTATCAGATTTTACTGATTGATCCGTTTTTATTGAAGAGTACTTTTGTCTCATGCAATATGAGGTTTCTTATAGTTGGTATTTTTGTATTTTCTTAGTAAGTTTAAAGAAGTTTCCCCCAAAAAAAAGTATTAATCAAGAGGAATTATGCCAATGTAAATGAGAATGAAAAAAAATCTTTTGAAAGAATGTAGAAGAAATAGTAAAAACTATAATAAAGGAAAGAATAGTGATGACATTTTGAAGAAAAAGAATTAAAAAAAAAAAAGGAAATAAAGAAAGTAAGCATTAGCATGTGAAGTGCATAACGTCCATCAGGCAAGAAAAGAAGAAAAACAAAAACCAAAAAAATAATGGAACTTACACGACACACGTGGCTGAAGGTGGAGTAGAGATGAAAAGAAGATTGTCTCTTTTATGTTAAAAACTTAAGATTAAGATTAAGACGGGCCCTTGATGATTAAAGAAAAAAAAGGTGTGTAATGCATCTTTATTTTATGTAGGGATCCTCAGCCTTGTTTTAGGGGATTCCATCAAACTTTTGCTGTTGTGTTTTCCAGAAATGTAAAATTTTTGGAGGAAGTTTTTTTTTAAACAAAAAATATTATGTTTAGACAAAATGAACGAGATTTCAGGTGGTGAAATTTTCAACTTGTTCATTCTTGAACATTCACATGGGCTTCTAATCTTCTGTGGCAACAACAATCTTTATCAATCGGATAAAATCTGTCAAAAAATCGTGTGTTTATTTTTTTTAGCAAGTGTTTTTATTAGAATTTAAAATTTCCAACAAATCATGAAATGAGTATATTTACATAAATCATTAAGATGAAAAGATTTAAAAAACTCAGACAGTAAAATCCCCAATTAGGACTCAATATATATTTATATATTTTTAAAAGTGAAAGAATCGAATTTAAACTTTAAAAGAATAAAATGAAACGGGGAAAAACATTAAAAAAATGAAGAGGCAAAGACCATTAAAACATAATTTAGTCGTGATTTCACGTCTGACTCTTTTATAAGATATAGAGTTGGAATTCCCACGTAAAAAAAATGAGAATGAGACTTTTTTTTTTCTTATTTCTTTTTTCATTTGTATTTTCTTGTTTTGTTGTTTTGTGTCTCTTCTTCTTCTTCGTTCTATTTTTCATTTTCATTTTATTGTTTTGTTGTTTTGTGTCTTCTTCTTCTTCTTCTTCTTCTTCTTCTTTACCCCCCACTCTCTATCATTTTTTATTTCCTTCTAACTTCCAGGAAATTTCGTAGAAGATAAGAAAGATAGAAGAAACCTTAGAAAAGCAGGCCGAAAGATGTTGACCCGTTTAGTCATTTCATAAGGAAAAAGAAAAAGAAAAAGAGTACTAATACCAATCACCGTGTGGTAATTGTATTGGGTGTCATGGCATATTTTTATTTTGTGTGTGTAATTATTAGAATACAATAAATTTGTGCTGCTTTTAGAAGCAAAAAAATTATTAGTTCAAAATAGATTGACTTCGTTTGAAGTATTTTAAAATTTTTTGTTTATGGGACTAATCCATAAAACTGATCTTGTTCTTGATGAAGATCGTCTGCCACGATTCTCCATCTAATTATCTGTTTAACCATTCAAATTCGTATACATGATCTGAGCGGACAAAACCTCCAATAGAACTGGTAAACGGATGTTATTCTTTCATCTTTCATCTTCCTGAACTTTTTTTTTTTTCTTCATTCCACCATTTTCCAAAATCAAAAGGGAATATGACGAGTGTGAGGGAGGAGAAAAAAAAGAGTATCACTGACTTTCTTTTTTCTTCTTTCTTTTAATGAAATTTAACTATGTTATTGTTATGTCTTAATAAGTGATTCTCATTCTCCGATTTTCCATTCTAAAGCTTATATACAAAGCCTAATCCAAGAAAGCAATGCCTTATAATGAGTACTAGTCTTTTTTTCTAACAGGGAACTTACACAGATTATGGTCCATTGAATGATCACATGACCTATAATCTTTTTATTTATTTTTTTAGGGAAGTTTTCATTTATTGTATTAGCAAACAGTACACTAACATATGTATTGTTATTTCTATTCTTCTTTACATCTTTTGTTCTTTATACTCTTTAATTATCATCTCTTTAGTTTCATTTTTTAACTGAAAAGATGCTTGGTTCTCTAGAGAAAGAGAGAGAGAGAGAGAGTTTGTTTAAAAGTTTATGGACCATTTCTTCTCTCTTTACTTATAAAAGAAGTTCTTCTATTTTTTCTCGTCTCTTAACGCAGAAAGAGCTTGTTCAAAGATTGCAAATCTTCCAGGGAAGATCATGAGCATGTATTTCTAATTTGTTTTGTTTGCAAATCTTCCTGGGAAGATCATGAGCATGTATTTATAATTTGTTTTGTTTTGTTTTTGCTTTTGTTTTTGTTTTTTGTTTTTGTTTTCCTTTATGATTTACGTTCTCTATGCTGGTCAATATCATATTTGTGGTTTGAGGGTATTGAAAAGATGGAGGAGAACAAATTAGCATATGAAAGCCAAGCAGAAATAGGTTTCGCTGCTTATTATAATGTGGTTTTCTTCACACATATGATTTGTTTGGTTGGTGTTATTTGGCTTTTATTTTACATTTGGTTTCCAAGTGAGTCTCCCTATTCCTCTCTCCCTTTATGTCATTCTCTTCTTCCACATTTATCTTCATACTCCTTTATTCGTTTTTGTCTTTTTTTTTTTTTTTTTCTTTTCTTTTTAGCATCATATGTTTTGCTGTGTTCATGAGTCGGAAATATTTGACCTGTTTTTTATTTGAGAAATGTTGTTTGACTTTTTGTTTTACTACTATTTTATCTTTGTCGAAAGATTTATCCTAACGAAATATGACTTTCCCAAAGGAAGATTTTCCTTTCGAAATATCGTTTTTAGTAATGCTAAATCACTTTTTTTTTTTTTTTTTTTTTTTTTTTTTTTTTTTTTTTGTGTACGTGTGCAGAATTGTGGAAGTGGCTTTTTGATGGTCATTTGGCGGTACGAGTATGGGTCTAGTTGCTGATGGTTCCTCTTCTCACAACATTGTGAAGAAGATTAATTATGACGTGTTTATCAGTTTTAGAGGTGAGGATACCCGTAGTAATATTACAAGCCTTTTTCATAGCGCTTTGTGTCGAGAGAAAATCAAAGCCTTCGTAGATGAGGAAGATCTGAAGAAGGGAAATGAAATATCACCCATACTTTTGAAAGCAATAGAAGAATCAAAACTTTGTCTAGTTATTTTGTCGGAAGATTATGCTTCCTCAAGATGGTGCTTGGATGAACTCGTGCACATTCTCCAATGCAAGAAAATGAAAGGACAAGTCGAAGTTATACCTGTTTTTTACAAGGTTGATCCATCGGATGTACGTAAACAACCAAAAAGCTATGCAAGTGCATTTGCTAAACTTAAAACACAATTTGACGATATGAAATTACAAGAATGGAGACAAGCTTTGGATAAAATAGGCAATCTATCTGGTTGGACTCCAAAAGAGTCTGGATACGTAATCATAATTTGCTTTGCTATTAAATTATCTCATGCATGACTTTTAGCAATATATACACATATATACATATACATATATCATGCATGACTGATTACATCCATATTCGTCCCTTTTCCCATACATAGGTTTTATATGTTTGTAATTGTGCTTCATTATAGTATTTTTGACTATTTAGTCCTTTTATTGTATTGGTTAAATCCCTTTTTTTTTTTTTTTTTTGTATTTCTTTCATGCCTCTCTTTTTTATTTTTAGGTCCTTTGATTCTTTTTTTTTTAATTTAAATTTTGTTGGTCTATTTTTTTAACTTATTATTTTGAATTTTTCATGTATAGATAAAATTCTTCAAATACATCTAAAATGTGCATAGCACATACTTTAGACTAGTTGATATAGAAATAGAGACAAAATTGACGGTACACTTGCCTAAACGGCGAAAGCTTTTCAGGATTACATATATATGGTTGTATTAGTAGTTAACTTTGAATAATGTACATATGTGATTATATATATATGTATGGTTATACTAATAGTTACCTTTGAATTATGTACATATGTGTACATACTGGCAGGACTGAGTCCCAATTAATTGACTCAATTGTTCACGATGTTAAGAATAAACTCAACGCTATCTCCGTGGCAAGCCGTAAATTGAGGGGTTTGGTTGGAATTGATGAACGAATTGAGGAGGTTGAACAGTTGTTACAGATTGGCTCCTTAAACAAACTTGGTCCTATAGGCATTTGGGGCCAAGGGGGCATAGGTAAAACAACACTGGCTCGTGCTGTATACGACCGCTTATCGATTCACTTTGAAGCTTGCGCTTTTCTCGAAAATGTTCGAGAGGAATTGAAGAAGCACGGTCCAACTCATCTACAAGATGAAATTTTTTCTAAGTTGATGGATGGTGAACGGTTCGAACCATTTACAAAACGTAGGCTCCGTCGTAAAAAGGTACTTGTTGTCTTTGATGACGTTGATGATTCAGAGCATTGTGAACAGTTGGTTGGAGAGTGGTTTGGTCGTGGAAGTAGAGTTATTATAACAGGTAGAGATCAGCAAGTTCTTAAGAATTTGAATGTTAGTCGAATATATGAGGTTAAGGGACTAAATGATGATGAAGCTCTTCATCTCTTTTCTCTACATGCTTTTAAGAAGAAGTGGATTATGCAGGAGGAATTCCATTGGCTCTTGTAGTTTTGGGCCGCCACCTTTTATCTAGAGATATAGAAGCGTGGGAAAGTGCTTTGAATAAGCTTGAAAGGTTTCGAGATAAGAAAATTGAGAGGGTGTTGAGAATTAGCTATGAAGCACTTGATGATACTCAGAAAGAGATATTTATTGACATTGCACTTTTCTTGAGTGGGGAAAACAGAGATCTTGTACAAGAAATACTAGATGATCTCTATGCAACTGACGGAATCGGAGTTCTCATCGATAAAGCCCTAATAACTATTGGGCCTTGGAACACTGTAGAGATACATAGTTTACTGCAAGTGATGGCTTCTCAAATTGTTCGGCCACATTCTACTAATCAAGATCCCAGAAAAGGTACTAGGCTAACGGATGCCGAAGATATCTATCAAGCACTTGAGAATGATATAGTAAGTCCTCAAAGTTAGATGCTACAGAATATTATTCTAATTAGATTAGTTTAGGCTTTTCATGAACAGATTTTATATCTTATTCCTAAACTATATATGCTTATTAATGCTTTGCTCTTACTGTCAGGGATTGGAAACCATTGAAGGAATATCCTTGGATACTTCAACTTGTAACCGAGAGATTAGTTTGTTGCCTACAACCTTTTCAAAGATGCGCAGATTAAGATTACTCAAAATTAATGGTGGCAAATTATGCCTTCCTCAAGATCATGAGCATCCTCTCGCTTTTCCTTGTAAGCTTAAGTATATCAATTGGCATGCATGCCCTTTGAAATCGCTATCAACAAATTTTATTGCAGAGATGCTCGTTGCACTAGACATGCCTGGAAGCCGACTTGAAAAACTTTGGGAAGGAGCCCCGGTATGCCTAACTAACTTCGTTTATTTGTTAGTTATCTTCGTTTATTTATTAGTTTACAACAAAAACCTTCATTATAACATTCAATTCTTTTTCAAAATCAGATTTTGTTTCTAAAAATTAAAATTGATACAATAAAATTTGATTTATCTAATTTTTATATTCCGAACCTGCCAACTGTCTTGGTTAAAATTGAGATATCATGAATGTAGATTACTAGATTTTACCCTAAAATAAGAGAAATACTAATGGGGATTAAGATTTTTGGAATTCCAATAATAATGCCAAACAAGAATAGAGCGACGCTCAATGTCCTCATTCAAAACATGGAGCTTCTATTCTTCTTCTTCTTACTTCTTTTTTCTTTTAATCAAAATAAAAGTTGTCTAGATAATCAGTGTATTGTTTGAAAGAGGAAAATCTAGTCAAATTTTAATTAATTTTTCAGAATTTTAATTTTCAGAAATAACAAGTCAAAACTCGAAAACAGAAGGGAGATTTTTATTATTAATCTTTTGATTTGTTTATGCATTTTGTACTAAGAATATGTACATTTTAACTGATAGTTGTCATGTCTCTTGTGTTTCAGAATTTAGATAAATTAAAAAGTATAATCTGTATGGCTCCAAGCACCTAACTCAAGTTCCAGATCTTTTACAGGCTCCAAATATTGAGATTATGAATTTTTGTTTATGTGTACATTTGACTGAAGTTCCATCATATGTTCGAAATCTTAACAAGCTTAAAGAACTTTATTTGAGTGGCTGCACATCTCTTTGCAAGTTATCAGAGCTTCCTAAGAATTTAAGAGAATTAGATGTGATCACCGGATCAGCTGAGCATTACATGACCCGTTGTAGATTAGGAGAACACTGCGATAAATGGTTTCCCTCTCTTAATTTATCATCGAAGTTGGAAAAGTTTCCAATAATCTTGGAGCCTATGGAACTTCTTACTGATCTCACATTAGATTTTGCAGCTATTGAGGAACTACCCCCTTCAATTGAAAATTTAACTGGGCTTATAATTTTAAGCCTACGATTTTGCGAAAAGCTCAAGTTTCTCCCCGACAGTATCTATAGTTTAAGCTCTTTAAAGTATCTCGAAATTGGTTTTTGTTACAAAATCGAATCATTACCGGTACTTCCATTGTCTCTCGAATATCTTGATGCGAGGTACTGCACTTCATTGAAGACGGTGTCAAGTTCAATACCATCGGTCAAACAAAATTGGAACTATATGTATGGCCATTTTACGGAGGCTTTGCGTATTTGGGTTGTCACCTGTTGGATGAGAATGCACGCAAAGTTCTTATGGAGGAAGCACTGTTTAGAATTTTGCGTTTTGCAACTTATTATTCTAAATATAGATTTTGGACGGTATTCCAAGTGGTACGCCTCTCCAATCCCTCCCACACCACTTCCAATGCTACAGCCTCTTTCTCCTTTAGTTTGGACGAGGAACATCAGGAACTTGCAAAAATCAACAAGTGTGGGGTCCACCTCCTATACAGCCAAGAAGCAGAGAGATTTGGTTACGTATCTAAATTTTCTTACGCATCTAAATCAAGTGGAATAGAAGCCGATCATGAAGAAGAAGAAGAAGGAGAAGATGATGATGATGATGATGATAACGGCAGTGCAGAGTCTGATTCAAGCGGAAGAGAAGCCATCCATTCTGAGTCAGATGATCAAGAAGAAGATCACTGTGAACCACTCCCTAAGAGATTTATAACATGAAAATGACTTTTCGTCATCATAGGTAATTTATAAACTTTTCCCTTTTATCTTCTTTTATAATGCTTATTCATAAGTGTTCAACTCATTTTGTTAGTTGAGTCTATATTTCTATTACTACCTCTAGTCTCTACTCTCCACTTTAATTTATTTTATTTCATTTTATTTTTTTGCTGCGATTACTTTTTGCTTGCTTTACCTTTTAGTACTTTTTTTTGTTTTTTTGTTTTACGTTTTCACCTTTATTTTCCCCATAAAATTCTTAAGGGGTGTTTGGCATCAATATTTGAATAATAAATTACAATTAAAATTTTGTTTTTTTTTTAAAGTCAACCTTAATTTTATTATTTATACTGTTTGTAACTTAAATTTTAAAACTCTATAATTTTATATAAAAAATTCAAATGAGATTAATTTTTTTTAAATTGTATAGAATTTCAAAATAAACGAAACAATCTCTATATTAAAATTTTTTTGAATACATTTCAAGTTTTTTCACTTTTTTAACTCAAGAAATTCACAATTCAACTCAAACCTAAATACAACAATTCAAATTTTAGTAACAAATGCATGCTTATATTATTAATTATTTATACATCATCAAAATTCTTTTTTTATTCTAATTTATTCCTATTGAAACAAAAATTTTACATATATGTCCCTACTTAAATGTTCTTTTCTTCAACAATCCTTTATTTTATATATATATATATATATATATATATATAATCAAGAATGCTATTCGTATTTACTTTTGTTATGGCTGTAATAAAAAAGTTTCCTACGAAAGTACTCTAAAAGTTTTTTCGTTTTTATATGTGCACTTAATTTAATTTTCTATCTGATTTACTTGATTGACCGAAATCATTTTTTATTAAACAAGCTCTACCTTCTTTTTTTTTCTTCTTTGCCCCCAAAATTCTTATTTTTTTAAAAATTTTCTGAAACATACCTTACGTAAAAATAAATTTCTCATTCATATGCAATTCCCAAAAAAAAAAAAAATCACCAATATTTATTGTATTTAATAAAATCTTATTTTCTCAATAATACTATATTTACCTATAAATATATACTGTTAGGAAAAAAACAATAGTTTGATTGAAGTATGTAGTTTTGTATGTCTTTTTTTTATATATATATTTTATTTCAAAGAAAAAGTTTTATTTTTTATATGTGCCTAATTGACAATTTATTTTCTTAAATATATCCTTTTGAAAATATTTTCTCGCCTCTGCAGTCTGCTACTTAAAAATATTTTTCATGAAGTCGATTTTTTTTTTCAAATACGACCCTTATAAATATTAATATTACTTAAATGTCTTTTTCTTCCCAGTCACTCGACTAATATTTCTCATTTAAACCCTGAAACTTTTCCTCTAATTTACCTATGCTAAAACGTCTTCACTATCTTCTATAATTTTCTTATTAATTGCTTACATGATTCCACTAAAACTTTAATAAAATTATAAATTAAGAAAATAAAATAGTTTGTTAAAAAATTTATAGCTATATTTTTCTTATTTAATAATAATAATATTATTATTATTTACAGTTTAACGTCCATATATATAAAAGAAAAAAAAAAGTTAACAAATTTTTTACACGATATTCGCGCATATAGCTAGTATATATATATGTGGGTGTGTGTGTGTATGTATCTTCTTCAATTTAAGCTAATTTATTTCTCTGATGCATTGCAGTAGATTTTGGAAACCTTCACTCGTGTCCGTCATTGTATTTCCGATATTGGTGGTTTTTTAAAGCATTTGAACAAATTTTGATTGCGATGTTCTTTGAAATTTTAATTGATTCTCGGGTCTTTTTGTGTTGGATCAGGTTGGTGGAGAGTCTATCAAGTCCTAGCTACAGAGGATGGGGAAGCTTTTGGGTTTGAAGTTGCCCTTTTTAGTGGTCTGTGTGTTTGTGTTAGTAAGCTCATTGTGTGTGTGTGTGTGTTTTTTTTTTTTAATAAATGAAATTTATTTCCTTTAATTTGTAGTTAATTTGGAGACTTTGTTAGCTCTGTTTTGATGCTTATTATATATTGTTTGTCAAATACAAGTGTGGTGGTGCTTTCCATAAAAATCAGTGTATATATATTTTTTTCATGAGTTGTAACTCAAGTGAGAGTAGTAGTTGTTTTTATATATGTATTCTCTATGCATTTTGAAAAAAATATTGTATAAGCAAATTATGATTTTCAGCATATTGCCTAGAAGCGGCTTCAAGGTAAGAGGGAACATGTAGGGACCATCATTTCCGTCACTCCCACCGACTTTCACAGCTTGAAATCAACAAAGTGGTGAGTTCAGGGATTCTCACTGAATCAGCGAAAGTAGAAGATGATGTTAACGATGGACAGTCTAAATCAAATGTTGGATGAGGATGCACACTAAATTCTTATGGATGAAGCACAGTTTTGAATGTTGCATGCAGTTACAAGGAACTTTTATTTTTTAAATTAAGGTGCTAATTTCTTCAGGTGTGCCTCTCCCCTTCTATTTGTCACTTTCAAACTTCAATTTCATCCCTAAGCTCATTTGTCGCTGTACTTAAAAAACCATTCTCTGTTTTCTTGTTTGTTAATATTTCTTCTTATTATCTCTAGAAAGGAAAATTTTGGTTTCTAAATTAATGAAATTTGTTAATATACCACTTTTTTCTTTCCCACTCTTCATAGCGTCCTGTGCTGACGTCCTCGATAACAACTTTTGCTAATTGCTATATTGTGATTGTTCAGGTTTCGAGTTTGAGATGGAGGCAAAACCTCCAAGTGTTGCTCATGAGGAAGTAAAAGCCACCGAGACCATGAAGAGTCTAAATCAAAAGGAAAAAGAGATTTTTCACAATCGGGTCATTCGATTTTTAACTGTAAATCAACTCCCATGATGAAAATGACCTCAAACAACACCATAATTGTGACGAAATTGCGATTTAGAACGCATGTTGTCTGTTCTTGTGGTCGTCAACACCCTGAGCTCATCTTTTTCAATGACGATGGCCTTTGCGGCGAGTCTGGGTTAGGATGTCCTCCGGCCACCAAATTGCATGTTGGAGAGTGCTTGACGAGATCGTTATCATTCTCGCAAGGGTCACCAGTGAGATCTACGACGGCGAGGAGAGTGAGGTGGCGGCGTCAATGGAAATCTACTTCTTTGCTAAAGTTTTTTTTTTTTTTTTGCTTTTTTTTTTAAAGGAGCTAATTTTTTTTTTAGAAACTCATTAGTATAAATCTACCACTTCACATATTATACTACAACTATTTTCTGACCGTAGATTTTAAAACAATAATAACTATTAATAATTGGATAAGACACTACCGATAGTTTTTGTCAAAAAGACTATACCACTGATTCTTCCTTTACTAGTACCACCGGCTATTATTTATTTTCCATTTGCTTGTACCTTCCAACAAATTTCGTAGCAGAATATAAAAATAAAAACAAAAACCTTCCCACAAATTTCGTAGAAGAAAATAAAACTAAAACAAAATCCTTTGGAAAGTAGGACCACAAGAGGTTGACCTACTGTTTAGTCTTCTGTTGGAAGAAAATAAGAAAAATAGATAGATCTGTTTCATACCATTGCTTTTTCTTTTTTTTTTTCCTGAGTAATTGGTCAAAATTATCCCTAAACTCTTTAAAAGGTAACGGTTTTGTCCATTTTTTTTTAAATTTTGGTCTCATGTATAATGTATGTGATCTAAATTTAAGAGGGTATTTTTATTGGTTAGTTTTCTTCAGACATGATTTTCCATAAAAGCCTTGGCCAGATTACTGAAGCTGACACTCACTGCTTCTGCCGCAGCTGGTTTTAAAATCTCTTTCCTGTTATACTTGTTGCAGAGATAATAAAGTGCCCCGAGTGCGTAATTCACCTAAACGGTTATGAAATCAGTACTTGATGTTGAATTTACAAAGTTCAGATACCACAAAAACAGGATCTAGAAACCATAATAAAATAATTAGAATTGATAGATAACAGTGGTAATTACTTGAGCAGAAGCACTGCACAAGTTGAAAAGGCTGCATTAAAATTTTTGTAAAGAATGACAAATGGAAAGTTAACTAGTCCAACCATATAAAAGAGATGGATTTCACCGCCACATTAGAATAACAAACTTACAGTGTTTTTCTACCGGCCATGATAAACACTGAACAACAAGAGGGATTCCGCTACATTGAGTGATTATTGCAGCATATTGTGGATCTACATGCAAAAACATCAACCCAAAAAACAAATAAATAAACAAACAATCCACCAAGAAACCGATGGCGAGCCACCATCACATCACAAAAAAGCAAAGGACACTAACAAAAAAAGAAAACCCCTGAATTAAGATTAGCGCAGGATCACCAAACAGTTGTAGAACCGAGATAGAAGAGATAGAATAGAGATAGAAAAACAGAACTAAGAAGAGAAAGTGAACCACTAGAGAGAGAATTGAATAGAGCCAAAGGATAGAAGAAAAAAAAGATTCTAGGGATAAATGAACATAAATCCCTAATTGAATCAAAAGTAAATAGAGAATCTAATATTATTCTGCATCGGGTTTACAAGGTTGAACTTGAACCTACCAGCACAAGAATTGCAGACCCCTCCTATTCCGAACTCCACAAGCTTCTCATTGGGTTCTGTGATGCAGTCTACGAAAAGTTCCAAAACATTGAGCTGTTTGTAGTCTTGAAGTTATTATGAGGCCAAACTTCAAAAATACGATTTGAATTTACCTTCCTAGCCAAATACTCTAAAACAAGCATTCTTACCTGTTGCAAGAACGTATAACTGTATAGATCATAAGCAAAGTTGGCCAAATTAGCAACGAGTCTCTCTTTTGTTTCTGTAGGAACAAGTCAAAAGATAGCTATCATTTCTGGGAAATTATCCTTCCAAAATTACTGACAAGATTTTGGATTCCAGATAGTTAAAGTAAGTGCAGGTGATTCCGTTGCCAGATTAACTCGACCATATCCATCAGTGATATATTTCCCCACAATGCACGTAAGAACAAATATACCACGAGTTTCCTCGTCATATAAGAACATTATTTAGGTATTGCTGCTTAATTATTAAGACCGTTAAAGACGTACCATCTCTGAATATAATTTGAGCAGTCAAAATTGTGCATTCAATATTGAAAAGCCTATTTGGCTAACTAGATTAGGAAATAATCTTGATAGTGACGAGGAATCAAGTCCCATAATTACCACCTTGCAAGAGTAAAGCTATTTAGAGGGGCATGGAATACCGATAAAGACATGATAAACGCAACAAAACTCACCTTCATTAGTAGAGTTCTGAAACTGAGTCACCAATTCCTGAAACAAAGTAAGCCGAACTTCGGTGAAAAACACCAAGAACAACTACAACAAGACATAACAAACAAGGATGTCTAACAAAATGAAGGAAGAATCGGTCACCTGAAGATATTGCAGCCTTGAAGTTCCATATCTTCCGGTTCGCTCTTCTTGCCTTTTATCATTGGTAAACATTTTATAGTATTACGAATAAACTTCTTCACTTTTTTGAGCCCAGAACACCTTGTGGGATTTTCAGCACTAGTTCACCTCTATTGGCTATTTTACCAGTCAATCAAGTCAAATTTAGCCTGCCAAAATACAAAGAAATGAAATGAATAAAATGAAAAAAATTAAATAGAATTCTCTATTTCGTAAGTAAATAGCAATACTGAATTTAACTCCACAGTACTTTCGTCGAACAATTTACACATAACAAAGCCAGAAAAGAAGAAGAAACGTAGCAAATGCGCGAAGCCCAATAGAAAAATCGACAGGAAGAATTAAAAAAACACAGAATAAATCTGAAACTTAATGCAAAAGAAAAAAATAATAGAGAAAATTAAAATGATGGCGAAAAACGGGAGAAAATCTGGACATACCCACACAACGACGGTAGAATAAAACACACACACACATATATATATATATATATATATAGATTCAGGATTGAGAAATACCTTGCAGGAATAGGGAATTGGGGCATAATATTGAGGATTCTCCATGGCCACAGCATAGAAAAACTGATTGAGTGAGTGATTATGAGACAGAGGATATGGCCCAAAAGAACCGTATTAACCAAAAAGGAAATTAACGGCTTCTGCTAAAAAATAGTTGATATAAAAAATTAACTCATCATTGGTCTGTTATTATTATTATTATTATTATTTTTGAAAAATTATTGGTTTATTATTGGAATTGGAAAAACAAATCTCTTTCACCAAAATGACGAAACTACCCTTCCATGAGCGACATATGACAAATGGTAGGACAGGGCTACCTTTGGCTCAAGAGCAACTAAATGACTATTATTTTATTTTTACTATTTTGTTATTATTATTATTGTTATTTCATCTATATCTAGGGCTGGCAATTCCGGACACGACACGGTGACACGACACGAGAACGACACGTAATAAATGGGTTTGGACCGCACGTTTAATAATTGGGTCGAAATTGGGTCGACACGTTTAACACGAAAATAAATGGACCGGAAATGGGCTAACACGATTAACACGTTTAACACGTTTATGTTAGAATTTTTAAACTATTCTAAAGCTCTTTTTATAACAAGTATAGGCCCATTTGTGTGTTTGATACAAGACCAGAAAATAACTATTGAAGAATTTTCACTATTGAGACAATATAAATCAGAAGTTATGGAGATGTTGCTTCTGATATAAAATAATAATCTTATAATTAACTAGTTAATAATATAAAATTATAAATAAATTATAGTTAGAGTTAACTAGTTAATAATATAAAATAGTAAACCTAATTATGTGTATATATTTGGATTAGGATATTAGGGTAATCTTATAGTTAACAAAGACATAAATTTATTAAGATGTAAAACAATAAAACTTACTCATCATTTTGAAACTATATTTTTCAAATTTAAACTTCAACTTTCTAAATTCTTATTGACCATGAAAAAAAAATTCAGAAATAATATTTAAATATTTTTGTCATCATTTCTGTATTTTTTACTTGTAGTCTTCAAATTACTATTGTAGTTTATTCTTTTACTTGTTGTTTAAAGCAACTAAGTATTTGATAATACTATAAAATATGTTTAACTCCAAAACTAGGACCGGCAATTCCGGACACGACACGGTGACACGACACGAGAACGATACGTAATAAATGGGTTTGGACCGCACGTTTAATAATTGGGTCGAAATTGGGTCGACACGTTTAACACGAAAATAAATGGGTTAGAAATGGGCTGACCCGAACACGGCCCGCGAACACGATTTGCCAGCTCTATCTATATCCCATTTTTCTTTTGGACAGTTCACGCTGTGTCTTTTGAAATTTAAAAACTCCTATTTAATCCCTTGAATTTTGAATATAACCTACTTTATCATTTTTATCAAAATTTCAATTATAAAAAAAAAAGAAAAAATTGAGTTAAGTCATATAGTATTTTTCTGTTTGTTAAAATCCTAAAAAATGTGTTTAGTGAGACTAATTCTTCTATCTTTCCATCCGTTTTTAATTGAAATTCTGATTAGAAAAGGGTAAAGTAAAGTTAAATTCAAAATTCAGTGAAGTAAAGTGAGAGTTTTAAAGTTTATGAGATAAAGTGAGAGAGAAACTAAAATATATAGGATATAGATGAGAATAACCTTTTATACATACATATATATATAGTTTTCCTCCTAATTTATTTTTAATAATTCTAATTTCTGCATATAGAAATGTTAAAGATTTCAATAATTACCCTAAGTTTTGAATTCTAAACATAATTCAAACTTAAAATACCAACTAAACCTAAATCAACTACATTGCTATGCAAATTTTACAAATTGTAACTTTAAAAGGTGAATTGAACTCTATTACAAGTTAAGTTACTTTAAAAGAAGAAAAAAGCCATAAATCAAAGTGAAAAGAAACGTTGAGAGTGCTTTTTTTTTTTTTTTTTTTAAAAAAAAAAACATTGATCGTAAGTTTACTCAAAATTTCAATTTAATTCATGCCTCCAAAAGATATTTTTTTTAAAAAAATCATGGCTCAACCACTGTAAACAATGTAGTAAAATCCAACGGTGTTGTTCATTTAGGATTTCGAATTCACCCTTGTCATCAGTTGATGCTATTCTTCCTTCTTCCTTGACGAAGCTCCGTTTCTAATCCAGTTCCAATTGAGCTTCTTCAACACATTAATTCCCCCACAGTTTTGCCTCAAAATATTAAGGGATTTCTAGCCTATTTGAATGAGTTTCAATGCAGAGAAAATATTAGGTATTCCTAATTTTTTTGTACGAATAGAAGTTCTAAGTCAATCTGTAGAGGATTTGGCTGCAAGCAAACAAACTAATGGTTGAAGTTTCAACAAACAGACCAAGAATAAAGAAACGAAAGTACATTTTGGGCCAAGTATGAGAAATTAAATAAAGATTAGAAGAGAAAAAGGGTGAAGAGAAGAAACGTACAGGTGGTGGCAACCGGTAAGGTTTAGAGGAGAAGAGCCATTAATTTCCGAAGCAGCTGAGCAGCTGAAAGGGCAGGCCACTGCTGTCCCCTTACTCTCATCTCGTCTCTTTTCTTTGTTTTCCAATTAATAGTATATTTTCAGTGCGTTTCAGAGGGGCTCTCTTGTAATTCCACCCCTCTACTCTCTCCAGTGCTAAAAAGCAATATTTAATGTTTTAATCTGTCCGTTAGCCCCTTGTCAAGGTCCCACACCCCTATGTGAGATTTCACCATAAGACACTTAAGAAAATATTTACATTAATGTATGAAATGCTTGAAATCTTGAAAAACAAATTATAAAGACAAACTAGATACTTTAAACTTTCCAACGAGTTATCAAGTATCCAAAACGAGATTATACTCAAATTTAAATAAATCTTAAAAATTAAAATCCCACACCGACAAAGCAATTAAACATTAAAATATAACATAAAGATAAGTTATAACATATAGACATATTTATTTATTAAATGAGTTGGTATTAAGTGTATGATCAAATAATATGAAAACCCTAACTTTATAAAATTGAATCACAAGTTTTTAAATGGACTAAGATAAAGTACATTAGAAGATTATTGGGCATAAACCAAAAGATTATTTTAGTCAACTAAATAATCATAACTAATGAGATTGAGCCTTACAAATCCAATACTAGATGGAAGGTATAGACTTTGGTGACTCCTTGTCACATTGACTGATTAATTAATTAAGAAATAAACTAATAAATAAACTATTAAATATATAACAAATATAATTATACTAAGAAAGTTAATTAGTAATTAATAAAGTAAGTAATTAATTAATTAATAATAAGAGTTAATAAATGATAATTAGCTATGTAAGTAAGATTATTATGTTGAGTAACTACATAATTATAATATTTGATCAATTAGAGATTAATTGATCATTAATCATTGATATAATTATTAATATAACTATGGATATTTAATTAGAGATTAATCAAACATTAATTATTAGAATAATCTAATTATTAATTATCAATATGAAAATTAATAATCGATAATTATTACGTGAGAGAGAATATTTAAGTAACATAATTAAATTATTAATGATACAATTATTAATTAATCAATTAAAATTAAGTAATTTAATTATAATTACTCAATTAAATAAAGTAATAATTAACTACTACCTAATTAATTAGTTAATCACTTAAATTAAATTAAGTAAAATTAAATTAATTAAATAATAATTAGTAGAAAACTATTTAACGCTTGATAATTAATATGAATTAATTATTAATTATGATACAATTAAATTAAACTAACTTTAATTTATAAAATAAATAAATATATGAATTAAGTAATATAGCTATGATTCTATCTAATAATGAGATTGTTAAATCAGGGCAATTTCTCAAACTTGCGTAGTATGAGGTATAACTCCAGAAGTTTAAGCACATAAGACAAGTAAGTACAAATCTCACCTACAGCATGGAATATAATATTTTTTTTTGTTGATGCTCTACGTTTACTATGATTTGCCTTGATAATGTGATGGGTATATGGATTATATGAATTACTTTGATTAAGCATTTGACGTGCATAATTTCTTTTGTACTAATATGATCGACATGCTTTACAGATATTTATGACATCATGATAGATGCATAGTGATATGTAAATTTTCACATTGTCACAATTAATAAAAATGAGGCTAATAAAATATATGAATAAGTATCGTATCAACCTCCAATTAATGAGAAGATATAATAAGAACGAAAATTATAAGTTATGACCATGGAGGTGGTTGGAGGGTCGCTCCCCCAACTTCCCATTGGTTGCTGTAACACCCGAATTTCTTCGATTCATATTTTATAGAAATTTTGTGTAAATAATTACCGTAATCGGTATTTCATGAGGAAGTTCGTTTTAGAACTTAAATTGTTGAACGAGTTCTTAAGATTTATTAAGACTCAAAAACAAATTGCATGGACTCGCAAAAGACCTTTACGAGTAAAATTACTGCTAAAAACTCATTTCTTGATCAAGATGAGTTTTAATAAGAATTGAAATCACCTTAGAAAAATCAAGCATACTAAGCTAGAGTTCAGGGCGAAAGGATTCGGAAAAATTAGAGAAAAGATTTTCCGATCGGTTTTTCACAGATCGAAAATTTTAATGCAATGTAATTTTCGATACTGAGTATTTAAGCAACTCAGTATTAAAAATTTATTGCAATGTGTTGAAATTACACAATTTTTCAAAAAGATTGAACCAAACAAGCCTTTAAGCTTAATTATATCACAATTAAGCTAAGTTAGGACTTAATCCTCCACACACATGGACCAATGAGCTTGTGACACCTCATCTATGAGTTGTCAACCACTCCCCCATTTTCCTCCCCATAGCAGCCGGCCACCCCAAGCCCTTGTGGGCAAAAGCTTGCAAAAAATTGGAGGACCAATTGGCAAGTTTTGAACCAAATTTTCTTGGAAAAGAAAGCCTATGATTTCCCCTAGCTAGAAACACTATTTGTAGGGATTTCAAACCCCAATATTTCAGCCTCCCTTAACCCCTTTCTCAGCCATTCCTTCGGCACTTTCACTCCAAAAATCCGAGAGAAAGAGAGAGAGAGAGAGAGAGAGAGAGAAAGCTAAGAAACCAAGAGCAAATCAAGCCAAAAAGTTGTGAAGAACCCCCCCTTAAAGCTCGGTTTTTGTGAGTTCAAAGGTAAGGTTTTTGAGCATTTTTCTTCTCTTTTCTAAGGTTGGTTAGAGGAGGAAGTTAACAAAATTTTTGTGACCATTTTTGAGGTCCAAACCGTGCACCATTGGAGGCTAAATTTCAACTAGGATCAAGCTAGTGTCACCCGGATTTTTTGAGGTAAAATCCGAATCTTACTCTAGTTCTTGGTTCAAATTTTTGGTTCATTTTCTCAAGGGTTTTACTATGTATTTCAAGCACAAAATTTGTAAGAGCTTGAGCTCATAATTTTCGGTTTTGGCCCTAAATAGCTTAGGTTATATTTTTATGCTTGATTTAGGTTTTTGAGGTGATTATTTTGCATGTTTGGTTGGATTAATGCTCTATGATTTTTTGTGTGATAGAGATGCATGTTAGGGTTTATATTTAAGGGTTTCATGTCTTTATTATGGTTATCAAATTTTTAGATGCATGTTCTAGGGTTTGTATGATGTTTGGTTGAGTTTTGTTGAATGGGTGTTTTTCTCTCAAAACCGTGGACCAAGGGAGGGTCTCGGCCTTGAGTTGGATCCGAAATCACGGGATTTAAAATTTTATGTGAATGAGGGACGTTAGAAGACGTGCATGTGTTATTAGGTCCCGCATTGGGCGGTCGAGCTAGAGCAACGTATAGGGACGTAAATTTGGACTAACACCAAAACTGCTCTCGGGTCCAACACCCGGCAGCTCGGAAAAGTAGGATTTACAGGTCCTTAGAGGCCGAATAGGTAAAAACTTAAAACACGAAAGTTGTTCGTTAGGGTATTTCCTAGGGGGCAACGCGGACAGATTTTAAAAATAAGGCTCCAATGGCCTTTGTTTTGAAGAAAAACCGAGAACTGGTCAGGGTGACCAGGTTCCAACGATTCACATGTGTTCAAACAAAAACTGGTATTAACTGAGCCAGAATCAGAAAATGTTCAAAACATAAAGTTTTAGATCTTTTTGTTAGCTATAACTTTCGTGAAGAAAGTGTTTCCAAATTCGTTTTACATTTTAAGTTATGAATTTTCAAACAAAATCCGCGCAGTGAGCAAAATCTCATGCACGGGATTTTCTAGACAATGACTAGGAAAAAACGTTTTCCAACTTGCAAACATCATTTTCAAACCCGAAAACCATTCCAAAGGTGGTTTTCGATCCCCAAATGTTTTATAGAAATGTTTTCAAGTATTTTTTAATTTTCAAGACAAGTTTGGGTGCTATTCACCAAACTTACTTAAATAAACAAGAAAATGATATTTTTAATCAAGTTCAAGGTTTTCAAGATTAAAATGAATAAGATACTGCGTTAGTAGCCGAAAAATTATTTCGAGTTACTAGGGCCTTGCCCAAGCCCTGAGTTAATCATGCGGATTGAGGTTAAGTTAAGATTATGATTCTCTACATGAACCCGTAATTAATAATTTACGTTGTGGGTTACGCCATGTGACCCCTTCGCTTGTGTTAGAAGAGGGTCTTATAACCGAAAAATAATTATGTTGGTTTAATCCGACATTAATCGATCTTAGAATAGAGACCTCACGTGTAAACGTCCATGGGCAGGAGGTGATCTGCGAGCGTGCTCGGGAAAGGAAAGTCGATCACGCGAACAACAAAGATAAAGTAAGTACAACGCCGCCTACAGCATAGGCTAAAGTTGTATGTTTCTTAACATGTTTGCTTTACACTGTTTAAGTGTTATTTGATGATTTGCTCGATGGTTGCAATATGTTACTGTACGATGAATGTTTAAGTATTGTTATCATGCTTACGTGAAAAGGTACGACTGTCTATGCATTGATAAAACATGAGATTAGGAGACATCATATAAGTATGCTCACTAATCTACCAAGTGAAAAGATGTCAAGAAAGACTTACAAACAGAATGTTTGAGAAAAGGCCACAAGAGCCAGTGTTGTGCCCCCTGATGACGATCGGGTCGAAAGCTTAGGTAAGTTCCTTAAGCTGCGCGCCGGGTACATACACATCAAGTTAACGGGCCCACAAGTAAAATCAACAAGATAAAGTGTGATATAAGAAAGCAAGCATAATTGGACATAAACGGTTCATGCATTTCACGACAGAATGTCATGTTAAGATGAAGAAATCGATGATACGATGCATGTTTATGTTTTCATGTTTAAGATGAAATGATGCTATGTTTATGTTTTCATGTTTAAGATGATACGATGCCATGGTTATGATTTCATGAAAAAGGTTATGTATGTTTCATGTAATTGGTTTGCGGTATAGGAGTTGTACTTGCTGAGCTTTCGCTCATTGTTTGAAGTTTATGCTGTAGGTAAACAGCCTGTCTTGCATTAACTGCATGGTGGGGGTGAAGCCGGTGGCTGTGAAATGATGAACGGGTTGGGATTCACATCTCAAGAGGAATTAATTAATATATCTATTTTGAGAAAACAAACAGCTATTTTATTTATGTAAGAGTGTATGTAAATATACTGCTTCCGCTATTAAAAAAAAAAAAAAAAAAATCCCCACTATTTTTATGATGAAAAATGGGATAAAACAAGTTTAAGTTCAAGTAAGTTAAGTTAAGTCAAGTAGTGACGGCCCGTACAAGGCGGGGCGTCACAGATTGGTATCAGAGCGGTTCCCTGCGACATCATTTCACGGTCTGCCTGCCATCGCCCCACCATATGTAAGTTTAAATTTACTTTGTGTTTTATATATGTATGCTTATAGTTAAGCATTGCGTGTAGATACGATACGATGGACCCCATGATGACAGAAGAAGATAGGGACTCCGTTACGGTTTTCTTTCGCGCACACCCCCTATCCTTTGACAGCACGAGGCGTACTGTGCACGTCGAGGCGTGGCTCCAAGATATGGAGCAAACATTCTTGATGTGTCACATCCCGGACTATCTGGAAATCATGCTCGCTGCCAAATGTCTTTACGGAGATGCGCGGCTATGGTGGATCGACGTTGGGGAGCGTCAGGTGCCTGATCGCACCTGGGCGCAGTTTCGTGCAGTAATGTTAGAGCGCTACGGACCACTCCCACCCAGAGATGAGGGTGCACCTGCTAGAGATCCGAATATTTACCGTAATATGCGTCATACACGGTACCAGATGTTATCCCAGGCCTGGCACGCATACCCGGGCGAGACGATGAGCCACTACTGGTGGAGGTTTGAGGAGATGATGCATCCCCATGTACCCCAGGATATTCCAGAGCCCCAGCTGGAGGCAGTGACTCTACTAGTGAACGGAACGCCGCCTCACATCAGACAGCATGTTCCGCAGCCTACCCTCCACTCGACCATGGCTGGAACCCTCGATGATATTTTAGCGGCAGAGGTCATTGCCCAAGAGGCCGAGAACGATGCTCCAGTGAACCCTGAGCAGCCGCCAGTCGATGATGCTGATGAGCCCGAGCCACAGTACGAGGTCGGACCACTGGAGGAGGAGATGGAGCACGCCCAGGTTCCCCTCATCATCATATCTAGTGATGATGAAGATGAGGAGGATGAAGACGAGTTCGAGGAGGATCCCGAAGAGTTTCCCCTCGAGGACGAGCCACATCACATCGTTCCAGATGACGGGGACTGGGAAGACGATTTCGAGGACGACACGGATTCCGAGATATCCGCGCTTGAGATCGAAGTCATCCGTTGAATTAGGGCCGTTTGGTTTTATACCCTCTTTCGTTTGTAATAGAACTTTATTTATAATATGTTATGTACATTCGGACGTTAGGATGTACCTTATGTGTGATGGGAAGTGTTAGATCACTTCCATCTTGTTGCTTTAACCATGTGTTTTTTTGGTAAAGTGACAAGTATTCTTTTTGAAAATATGTAGATATCAGTACCCGGCACCTTTTTGAAAAATGCCGAGGGAATCATGTATTTTGAAAAGCCTTGTATTTTGATTATATACAAAGAGACCGTGCTGAGACGGGTTAAATGAAATCAGATGATATTTTCATTTCTCTTTACGAAATTTTTACAAGTAAATATGTCATTAAATATCTGCCTTTGAGTTATGGCAAGATACAAGTATATTATGATGTTACATGCATGTCGTGAGATTTTATGATGTAATGATAATAATTATATGAAAGAAGAGATGTGATTAATATCTTTTCTTGCTATAGAGACTACAAGATGGTACGTCCGCGAAGAACAATGCCGGTAAATCCTCCGGCACAGGATTTGACCGCCATATTAGCAAATATTCAACGCCAGCTGCAAGAGCAGCAACAAGAGATGACTCTTATTCGGGAGCAGCTAGCTCAGCAGAATCAGGGACCCAGAGTCCAAGAGGTTCCACCACAGGCACAGCCAGTCCCTCCGGCAGTGCCGCCAGTACAACCTATTCCTCCCGTAGCACCCCAAGTGCCGAATGTTCCTCCGGTAGCCCACCCAGAGGTCAGGCAGGAAATTCCGCGGAACGCTGAGGTTCCAATAGCCCCGGCTGAAGTACAGATGCAGCCACAGCCGGTGAGAGAGGACCTTCTGTATGAAAGGTTCAGAAGGATGAAGGCGCCCGAGTTCGAGGGGCCAATTGATCCGATTGCAGCAGACAACTGGCTGATCGACATGCAAGTCATTCTGGATTTTATGCGCCTGACCGAGCAAGAGAAAGTACTCTGTGCATCCTTTGCGCTGAAAAAGGACGCGAGGCACTGGTGGATAACCGTGCAGATGAGAAGAAATGTGCTGACTATGTCCTGGCAAGACTTCGTGGACGAGTTCAGGGCTATGTACTACAACAAAGAAGTCCTGGCTGCCCAGCAGGACGAACTCACCAGTTTCACTCAAGGTCCATGACAGTGATGGAAGCTGTCAAGAAGTTCGAGCAATTGGCCCGGTTGTGCCCGAACTTAATTACCAGTGAAACTGAGAAAGTGCGGTTGATGATGAAGATGTTCCGCACGGATATTGCCCGTCAAGTGAGTTCTGGAGACAGTTCCCCTGTAACAGTGTCGGACTGTATTGAGAGAGCCCTGAGAGCCGAGTATTGGATCAACAGAGATAAGGAGGCCAGAGCCCAATTTTACAAGTCCAAGAAAGAAGAAAGAGCTCTAGTCAAGACGAACCAGTCTCGTCAATCCACGGAAGCTAAGCCACAAGCCCAGGCCAGCAACCCCAATGCACAAGGTTCCCGACAACCCGGAAAGAACAAGCGGAAGGGGAATTTCAACAACCAGGGACAGCAGAGAAATTTCCCCCAGAAAAGGAACAACCAGGGCAACGAGAGGGACAAGAATAATTACCCCCAGTGCGACAAGTGTGGTAAAAAGCATCCGGGTGTCTGCCGTCAGGGGACCAACACTTGTTATGTCTGCGGCAAGGAAGGGCACTACGCGAGAAGCTGTCCTCAGAACGCACAGCAGCAGTACCAGCCCTATCCGAACAGAAACCCCCAAAACCAGCAATTACATGCAGTCCAGGCTGCACTCGAAGGTCCATCGATTGCCCAGGGTAGATTGGAGGCACCCGAGCCACGGGCCAGGATCTACGCCTATACAAGGGGAGATGCAGAAGCGGGCACCTCCAACGTGGTGACAGGTCAGCTTTCTATCGCCACCTATGATGTAATTGCCCTATTTGATTCTGGCGCTACCCACTCGTTCATATCGATGGAATTCGCTCAGAAGTTAAGCAGAGTCGGGAGTAGAGTAGAGCAAACCTTTTCAGCATCTTTGCCATCGGGAGAAGTTTTGTGGTCCAGCTTTTGGATCCGAAATGTTCCTATTAGGATCAATGGCAGAGAATTACTCGCAGATCTCATCGCAATCAGGTTGCAAGATTTCGATGTGATCTTGGGGATGGACTTCTTAGGCCGTCACAACGCAAGGATCGACTGTCGAAAGCGTAACGTCACGTTCAGCCCCTGCGACGATGAGGATTTCAGTTTTCAAGGACAGTCCCGACGTTCCACCACAAAGCTCATCTCCACAATGAAAGCTTGGAAAATGATAGCCAATGGATGCCAGGGTTATTTGGCTAATTTGGTGGACACGGAGCAAGAAGAATTGACACCGGAAGGAGTTCCTATTATTAGGAATTATCTGGACATCTTTCCACAGGATCTACCCGGACTTCCACCGGAGCGTGAGATTTCCTTCGAGATCGAGTTGCTACCCGGAGCTGCACCAGTGTCAAAGGCGCCGTACAGAATGGCACCGGCCGAGTTAAGAGAACTCCAAGTACAGTTGCAGGAGTTACTCGACAGAGGATTCATCCGACCAAGCCACTCTCCATGGGGAGCACCTGTCCTGTTCGTTAAAAAGAAGGACGGATCGTTGCGCATGTGCATCGACTACAGAGAATTGAACAAGCTGACGATCAAAAACAAATACCCACTGCCCAGGATCGACGATTTGTTCGACCAGCTTAGAGGAGCAGAAGTGTTCTCCAAAGTGGACTTGCGATCAGGTTATCACCAACTTCGAATCAAGGAGTCGGATGTGTTCAAGACAGCTTTCAGGACGCGCTATGGGCATTACGAGTTTTTAGTAATGCCATTCGGATTGACAAACGCCCCAGCTGCATTCATGGATCTCATGAACCGAATTTTCAAGGAATACTTGGACAAATTTGTCATCGTTTTCATCGACGACATTTTGATCTACTCAAGATCCAAAGAGGAGCACGAGCAGCACCTCAGACTGGTAATGGAAATGTTAAGGCGACATCAGCTATACGCCAAATTCACGAAGTGTGAATTTTGGCTGGATAAGGTTCACTTTTTGGGGCATGTAGTATCAAAAGAGGGAGTTTCCGTAGATCCAGCGAAGATTGAAGCGGTTAGCTCATGGCCGACCCCCAGAAACGTTACTGAGATAAGAAGCTTCCTAGGGCTCGCTGGATACTATCGACGTTTCGTAGAGGGATTCTCCAGGATAGCAGCACCCCTCACGGCCCTCACCAAGAAGGACAAAAAGTACGAATGGACTCCAAAGTGCGAGGAAAACTTCCAGAAGCTGAAGAGAAAGTTGACAAGTGCCCCGGTGCTCATCATTCCTAATGTTGATGCGGGAAATTTCGTAATCTACAGTGACGCTTCTAAGATTGGATTAGGAGCCGTTCTGATGCAGGACGGAAAGGTGGTAGCTTATGCATCAAGACAGCTGAAAAATCATGAACAGAATTATCCTACGCACGATTTGGAGCTAGCAGCTGTGGTCTTCGCACTTAAGATATGGAGACATTATCTGTATGGAAACAAATGCGAGATCTACACAGATCACCAGAGCCTCAAGTATATTTTTACTCAGAAGGAGCTGAATATGAGGCAGAGAAGATGGCTGGAGTTAGTAAAGGATTATGACTGCGAAATCCTTTACCACCCTGGAAAGGCCAACAGGGTAGCCGATGCGCTAAGTAGGAGATCAGTAGGCACACTGATGTCCATTGAAGCACTTCCCAAGGCATTGCAGAAAGAGATCAGTAATTATCAACTGGAAATAATCACCGGGAGATTGGATTCACTGACTCTTCACTCAGATTTGCTGGACAGAATCAAGGCGCATCAGGGAGAAGATTCCTCGTTAAGAAAGGCGCGACTCGCTGATCAGGACAGCAAAGATTTTACGACTTCTGCAGACGGAATAATCCACTTCAAGAGACGGATTTGGGTTCCAAAAGTAAAGGATTTAAAGGAACAAATCCTAAAAGAAGCACACCAGACGCCATACTCTGTACATCCCGGAGCTACCAAGATGTACAAGGACCTCAAGGAGACATACTGGTGGCCCAACATGAAGAATGACGTGGCAGAATTCGTATCAACTTGCTTAACTTGTCAGAAAGTTAAGGCAGAGCACCGACATCCCGGAGGCGAACTACAGAAAATTGAACTCCCAGAATGGAAATGGGAGCAGATTACGATGGATTTCGTAGTAGGATTGCCAAGGACGACGAGTGGGAACGATACGATTTGGGTCATTGTCGACAGATTGACCAAATCAGCCCATTTTATCGCCATCAAAGCCACCTTTTCAGTAGAAAAATTGGCCGAACTCTACGTAAATCAAGTCGTCAAGTTGCACGGTGTGCCAAGATCGATCATATCCGACCGTGATGGACGTTTTACTTCGCGTTTCTGGACCAGTGTTCATATGGCAATGGGGTCGAGATTGAAGTTCAGTACTGCATTTCACCCCCAAACCGATGGTCAATCGGAGAGAACTATCCAGACCCTTGAAGATATGCTGCGATCGTGTGTCTTGGACTTCAAAGGAAACTGGGATCAGAAGCTTCCGTTGATTGAATTCTCGTACAACAACAGCTATCACTCTTCGATTGACATGGCACCGTTCGAAGCGTTGTATGGGAGAAAGTGCAGATCGCCAATTAATTGGCAAGAAGTCGGCCAGAAGCAGCTACAAAAGACAGACTTCATCAGAAAGACCTCCGAGGATATCCAGAAAATCAAACGAAGGCTCGACATTGCTTTCAGTCGTCAGAAGAGTTACGCTGATAAGCGTCGCAGACCTTTGGAATTTCAAGTTGGGGACGCAGTCTTCATAAAGATTGCTCCGATGAAGGGAGTAATGAGGTTCGGTAAGAAAGGAAAGTTGAGCCCGCGCTACACAGGACCGTTCGAGATCTTAGAAAGGGTTGGAAAGGTCGCGTACAGACTCGTTTTACCGCCAGAGCTATCAGCAGTGCACGACGTTTTCCACGTTTCAATGCTCAAAAAGTATATCTCCGACCCTTCCCACATACTTCATCAGGAACCGGTAGAGGTTCAGACCGACATGACATACGAGGAGAAGCCTGTCAGAATCCTCGATAGGGAAGATAAGGTCCTGAGGAACCGAACGATTCCTATGGTCAAGGTTTTGTGGAAGAATCATGCCGTTGAAGAAGCGACATGGGAAGTCGAGAACGACATGAGAAGAAACTACCCCGAATTGTTCTGATTTTCGAGGACGAAAATTTTTAAGGGGGGTAGATTGTAACACCCGAATTTCTTCGATTCATATTTTATAGAAATTTTGTGTAAATAATTACCGTAATCGGTATTTCATGAGGAAGTTCGTTTTAGAACTTAAATTGTTGAACGAGTTCTTAAGATTTATTAAGACTCAAAAACAAATTGCATGGACTCGCAAAAGACCTTTACGAGTAAAATTACTGCTAAAAACTCATTTCTTGATCAAGATGAGTTTTAATAAGAATTGAAATCACCTTAGAAAAATCAAGCATACTAAGCTAGAGTTCAGGGCGAAAGGATTCGGAAAAATTAGAGAAAAGATTTTCCGATCGGTTTTTCACAGATCGAAAATTTTAATGCAATGTAATTTTCGATACTGAGTATTTAAGCAACTCAGTATTAAAATTTATTGCAATGTGTTGAAATTACACAATTTTTCAAAAAGATTGAACCAAACAAGCCTTTAAGCTTAATTATATCACAATTAAGCTAAGTTAGGACTTAATCCTCCACACACATGGACCAATGAGCTTGTGACACCTCATCTATGAGTTGTCAACCACTCCCCCATTTTCCTCCCCATAGCAGCCGGCCACCCCAAGCCCTTGTGGGCAAAAGCTTGCAAAAAATTGGAGGACCAATTGGCAAGTTTTGAACCAAATTTTCTTGGAAAAGAAAGCCTATGATTTCCCCTAGCTAGAAACACTATTTGTAGGGATTTCAAACCCCAATATTTCAGCCTCCCTTAACCCCTTTCTCAGCCATTCCTTCGGCACTTTCACTCCAAAAATCCGAGAGAAAGAGAGAGAGAGAGAGAGAGAGAGAGAAAGCTAAGAAACCAAGAGCAAATCAAGCCAAAAAGTTGTGAAGAACCCCCCTTAAAGCTCGGTTTTTTGTGAGTTCAAAGGTAAGGTTTTTGAGCATTTTTCTTCTCTTTTCTAAGGTTGGTTAGAGGAGGAAGTTAACAAAATTTTTGTGACCATTTTTGAGGTCCAAACCGTGCACCATTGGAGGCTAAATTTCAACTAGGATCAAGCTAGTGTCACCCGGATTTTTTGAGGTAAAATCCGAATCTTACTCTAGTTCTTGGTTCAAATTTTTGGTTCATTTTCTCAAGGGTTTTACTATGTATTTCAAGCACAAAATTTGTAAGAGCTTGAGCTCATAATTTTCGGTTTTGGCCCTAAATAGCTTAGGTTATATTTTTATGCTTGATTTAGGTTTTTGAGGTGATTATTTTGCATGTTTGGTTGGATTAATGCTCTATGATTTTTTGTGTGATAGAGATGCATGTTAGGGTTTATATTTAAGGGTTTCATGTCTTTATTATGGTTATCAAATTTTTAGATGCATGTTCTAGGGTTTGTATGATGTTTGGTTGAGTTTTGTTGAATGGGTGTTTTTCTCTCAAAACCGTGGACCAAGGGAGGGTCTCGGCCTTGAGTTGGATCCGAAAGCACGGGATTTAAAATTTTATGTGAATGAGGGACGTTAGAAGACGTGCATGTTTATTAGGTCCCGCATTGGGCGGTCGAGCTAGAACAACGTATAGGGACGTGAAATTTGGACTAACACCAAAACTGCTCTCGGGTCCAACACCCGGCAGCTCGGAAAAGTAGGATTTACAGGTCCTTAGAGGCCGAATCGGTAAAAACTTAAAACACAAAAGTTGTTCGTTAGGGTATTTCCTAGGGGGCAACGCGGACAGATTTTAAAAATAAGGCTCCAATGGCCTTTGTTTTGAAGAAAAACCGAGAACTGGTCAGGGTGACCAGGTTCCAACGATTCACATGTGTTCAAACAAAAACTGGTATTAACTGAGCCAGAATCAGAAAATGTTCAAAACATGAAAGTTTTAGATCTTTTTGTTAGCTATAACTTTCGTGAAGAAAGTGTTTCCAAATTCGTTTTACATTTTAAGTTATGAATTTTCAAACAAAATCCGTGCAGTGAGCAAAATCTCATGCACGGGATTTTCTAGACAATGACTAGGAAAAAACGTTTTCCAACTTGCAAACATCATTTTCAAACCCGAAAACCATTCCAAAGGTGGTTTTCGATCCCCAAATGTTTTATAGAAATGTTTTCAAGTATTTTATAATTTTCAAGACAAGTTTGGGTGCTATTCACCAAACTTACTTAAATAAACAAGAAAATGATATTTTTAATCAAGTTCAAGGTTTTCAAGATTAAAATGAATAAGATACTGCGTTAGTAGCCGAAAAATTATTTCGAGTTACTAGGGCCTTGCCCAAGCCCTGAGTTAATCATGCAGATTGAGGTTAAGTTAAGATTATGATTCTCTACATGAACCCGTAATTAATAATTTACGTTGTGGGTTACGCCATGTGACCCCTTCGCTTGTGTTAGAAGAGGGTCTTATAACCGAAAAATAATTATGTTGGTTTAATCCGACATTAATCGATCTTAGAATAGAGACCTCACGTGTAAACGTCCATGGGCAGGAGGTGATCTGCGAGCGTGCTCGGGAAAGGAAAGTCGATCACGCGAACAACAAAGATAAAGTAAGTACAACGCTGCCTACAGCATAGGCTAAAGTTGTATGTTTTCTTAACATGTTTGCTTTACACTGTTTAAGTGTTATTTGATGATTTGCTCGATGGTTGCAATATGTTTACTGTACGATGAATGTTTAAGTATTGTTATCATGCTTACGTGAAAAGGTACGACTGTCTATGCATTGATAAAACATGAGATTAGGAGACATCATATAAGTATGCTCACTAATCTACCAAGTGAAAAGATGTCAAGAAAGACTTACAAACAGAATGTTTGAGAAAAGGCCACAAGAGCCAGTGTTGTGCCCCTGATGACGATCGGGTCGAAAGCTTAGGTAAGTTCCTTAAGCTGCGCGCCGGGTACATACACATCAAGTTAACGGGCCCACAAGTAAAATCAACAAGATAAAGTGTGATATAAGAAAGCAAGCATAATTGGACATAAACGGTTCATGCATTTCACGACAGAATGTCATGTTAAGATGAAGAAATCGATGATACGATGCCATGTTTATGTTTTCATGTTTAAGATGAAATGATGCTATGTTTATGTTTTCATGTTTAAGATGATACGATGCCATGGTTATGATTTCATGAATAAGGTTATGTATGTTTCATGTAATTGGTTTGCGGTATAGGAGTTGTACTTGCTGAGCTTTCGCTCATTGTTTGAAGTTTATGCTGTAGGTAAACAGCCTGTCTTGCATTAACTGCATGGTGGAGGGTGAAGCCGGTGGCTGTGAAATGATGAACGGGTTGGGATTCACATCTCAAGAGGAATTAATTAATATATCTATTTTGAGAAAACAAACAGCTATTTTATTTATGTAAGAGTGTATGTAAATATACTGCTTCCGCTATTAAAAAAAAAAAAAAAAAAAAATCCCCACTATTTTTATGATGAAAAATGGGATAAAACAAGTTTAAGTTCAAGTAAGTTAAGTTAAGTCAAGTAGTGACGGCCCGTACAAGGCGGGGCGTCACAGTTGCGCACATATGGATACGACTTAGGGCCTTTAAGTAAATAAGACATGTATATAATGAAGCATAATTGAACACACATAGATCATATATGGATTTTTGAATATTCATGATGTTACGTGCGATGATATGATTTAATGAAAATGTTTAGTGAGATATTGTTTATACTTGCTAACCGAAAGCTCATACGTTTATTTTCGTGTTGTAGGTAATGCGGGTAAGTAGCCCACCACTTAGATATTTTATAAACTGGTGAAGCTGTGCGGAGCGATAAAGGAAAGAAATGGGAGACCTACCACAAAATTAATTTCTGTATTTAGGCTTCTTAAAATATTTGTATCGACTATATTTATAACTGTGCTTTCAATATTTTGATACTACTAAACTACTATGAATACTTTACGAGAAAAAGACTTTAGAGTATTTTCTTTTAACTCACATGACGTTATAGATTTTTAAATATTATCTAAGTACGAATTTGAATATGATATTTGTTATTTAGAAATTTCAATTTCCTTAGTTAAAATTTTAGTTTATTAAACTCTTCAAGTACAAGTATAATATGCATATAATATATATATATATATATGTGTGTGTTTGTATTTTTCGAATCAAATATAAATAAGTGATAAGACTAAATAAATTAAGAATAAGTAAGTTAGTTAACGGTCCGAAAAGTAGGGTTGTTATAATTTGTCAGTTAACAACAAAAACCTTCCTCAACTTTCCCTTATTTTTCCAAAACAACATTTATTTTTAACAGAAACTCTTAAATAGAAGGGGGATTTTTATTATTAGTCTTTATTTGTTTATGTATTTTGTACCGTGGATGCGTACATTTTAACTAATAGTTGCTGTATCTCTTTTCTTACAGAATTTGGATAACTTAACAAGTATCAATCTGTCAGAATCCATGCACCTAACTCAAGTTCCAATTCTCTCACGGGCTCCGAATATTGGGACTATAATTCTTTGGTACTGTGCATGTTTGACTGAAGTTCCATCATATTTTCAACATCTTACAGAGCTTAAAAAGCTTTCTTTGATAGGCTGCCCATCTCTTTCTAAATTATCAGGGCTTTCCAAGAGTCTAACAACCGTAGAAGTGCTCAGCAGGACATTTCAGCATGACATGTCCAATTGCGGATCATGGTTTCCCTCTCGTAATTTTTTGTCAAAGTCGGAAAGGTTTCCAATAATCTCAGAGCATGTGGAATTTTTAGAGCATCCCCAACTAAAATTTGCATCAACTAAGGAGCTACTGCTTTCCATTAAAAATTTAACCGAGAGAGTTTCTCCCTGACAGTATCCATAGTTTAAGATCTTTATTACAAGAACTCGACATTGGTTTTTGTCAAAAACTTGAATCATTACCAGTACTTCCTTCGTCTCTATTAGTGCTTGATGCGAGGTTCTGCACTTCACTGAAGATGGTGTCAAGTTCAATACCATTGGTCGAATAAAATTGGGATGATCTCTATAATAGAGCTATGAATTGAGGAATTAATGTTTTTGGGTTGTGAAATGTTAGATTGGAATGCACGCAGAGTTCTTATGAATGAAGCATTGTTTAGAATTTTGCGTTTTGCAACTTTATTTTCTAAAAATGGAGCTACTGATTGTAAATTTTATTAGGTATGCCTCTCCAAAAACTTTTCCCCCTAAATTTTGCATTTTAATAATTTAAGTTTCCTCGTTGCTTAATTATGTAGTAGCTAAGATTTTGGTTGGATTGTTAATATAGCAGTGTCTCTCTCTTCTCCATGTTGCGCGCAGGGATTTAATCGAAGTTACCGGCCAGGAAGTGAAATTCCGAGTGGTTCAGTCATAAGAGTGATTAATCTTCAATATGCATAAACGTTCCTCATCCTGATTGTTGGTGTAGGAAAGTACGAGATTTGGTTGATACAGCCGAATATTATGAGATGTGATTAGCTGTAATATTATGTTTTTTAGTCAATAATGTAAAATAGGAAAGTTAGATATTTGACAGCCATTGTAGGGAAAGTTTCCCATTCTCTTTCTTTGAGTCCTCTATAAGAGGAGCCGTGTAATGTTCATTTGTTAATACAAGAATTCATTAATTCATAATTCCTTTCTCTCTAGGTTTATATGGTATCAGAGTCAAAATGGTTCTTTGATTCAACCCTACACCTACCTGCAAACCCTAGCCCAATCCTAGCCATCTCCTTGCAAAAACCGAATTACTCCCCATGTCTGATTTATCCTCAGAATCTGCTCCTTCTTCCACCTTTCTCCTAAATTCCTCCAATAACACTGTTTCACAAGCCCCAACATCCGACTCTCATTCTGTCCAGATCATGACAATCCGCCTGAATGGTGACAACTTCTTGCGATGGTCTCAGTCTGTTCGAATGTATATTCGTGGGCGTGGAAAAATCGGCTACTTGACGAGAGATAGGAAGGCACCAGCCCCTAAAGACCCGGCTTATGCTACATGGGATGCAGAGAATTCGATGGTCATGACATGGCTCGTCAATTCCATGGACGAGGACATTAGTTCGAATTATATGTCTACTCCACGGCTAAGGAGCTTTGGGAAAATGTTAACCGGATGTATTCTGATTTGGGAAATCAGTCTCAAGTTTATGAGTTTACTTTAAAACTGGAGGAAATCCGGCAGGGGGAGGACACAGTCACCAAGTACTTCAATTTGCTGAAACAGTTGTGGCAAGACCTGGATTTGTTCAATGACTATGAATGGAAATCCACTGATGACGCCAATCATAACAGGAAAACGGTGGAGGCTCACCTAATCTATAAATTCCTTGCAGGGCTGAATGTGGAGTTCGATGAAGTAAGAGGAAGACTCATCGACAGATCACCTCTTCCTTCTCTTGGTGAAGTATTTATAGAGGTTCGAAGAGAAGAAAGCTGGAGGAACATGATGTTAGATAAGAAGGTTACCAGAGGGGGTGTAGAAACTTCTGCCTTGATTACTTCTGACGCTACTGCTAATAAGGTAGCAAGTTACCCGAGCAAGGCCGAAGACAAGCACGGGTCTGGTGTGACTACTACAATCGTCCTCACCACACTCAGGAGACCTGCTGGAAAATTCACGATAAGCCTGCCAATTGGAAGAGCAGGAACAGTCGTGCACCTCCTACTGCCAATGAAGCAAAGTAGGTCCATTCAGCAAAGAGCAGATGGATCATCTTCTTAAACTGCTGAAATCCAATTCATCATCCGGTATTCCTAATGTTTCTCTTGCCCAAACAGGTAGTGAACCTTATGCTCTTCTTGTTGTTTAGAATTTGCTCCATGAATCATTGATTCTGGGGCTTCCCATCACTTGACCAGCCTTTCAAATCTATTTAGTTCCTACTCACCCTGTTCTGGTTTAGACAAAATTAGAATTGCAGATGGTAGCTTCTCACTAATTGCAGGAAAAGGTTTGGTAAAACTATCCAAAATATTAGCCTTAAATCAGTACTACATGTCCCTAAGCTAGCTTGTAATCTCTTGTCTGTTAGTAAACTTTCCCAAGACTCTAATTGCCATGTTATCTTTTTTATTCTCACTGTGAATTCCAGGACAAGAACTCGGGGAATAAGATTGGCAGTGCTAGAATGGTGGATGGACTTTACTACTTCGATGGTGACTCTTATAGTAATAAAATAGCTCAAGGATTTGGTAGTGTTAGTTCTACTTCTGTTTAGAACAAATAATGCTTTGGCATTTTAGACTTGGACATCATAGTTTTCCATAT
>CM046366.1:14865321-14947058 GCA_025413025.1 Ficus hispida | reverse complement strand
GGCTTAGCTTCCGTGGATTGACGAATTGGTTCGTCTTGACTAGAGTCTTTCTTCTTTCTTGGACTTGTAAAATTGGGCTCTGGCCTCCTTATCTCTGTTGATCCAATACTCGGCTCTCAGGGCTCTTTCAATACAGTCCGACACTGTCACAGGGGAACTGTCTCCAGCACTCACTTGACGGGCAATATCCGTGCGGAACATCTTCATCATCAACCGCACTTTTTCAGTTTCACTGGTAATTAAGTTCGGGCACAACCGGGCCAATTGCTCGAACTTCTTGACAGCTTCCATCACTGTCATGGATCCTTGAGTGAAACTGGTGAGTTCGTCCTGCTGGGCAGCCAGGACTTCTTGTTGTAGTACATAGCCCTGAACTCGTCCACGAAGTCTTGCCAGGACATAGTCAGCACATTTCTTCTCATCTGCACTGTTATCCACCAGTGCCTCGCGTCCTTTTCAGCGCAAAGGATGCACAGAGTACTTTCTCTTGCTCGGTTAGGCGCATAAAATCTAAAATGACTTGCATGTCGATCAGCCAGTTGTCTGCTGCAATCGGATCAATTGGCCCCTCGAACTCGGGCGCCTTCATCCTTCTGAACCTTCATACAGAAGGTCCTCTCTCACTGGCTGTGGCTGCATCTGTACTTCAGCCGGGGCTACTGGAACCTCAGCGTTCCGCGGAATTTCCTGCCTGACCTCTGGTTGGGCTACCGGAGGAACATTCGGCATTTGGGTGCTACGGGAGGAATAGGTTGCACTGGCGGCACTGCCGGAGGGACTGGCTATGCTGTGGTGGAACCTCTTGGACTCTGGGTCCCTGATTCTGCTGAGCTAGCTGCTCCCGAATAAGAGTCATCTCTTGTTGCTGCTCTTGCAGCTGGCGTTGAATATTTGCTAATATGGCGGTCAAATCCTGTGCCGGAGGATTTACCGGCATCGTTCTTCGCGGACGTACCATCTTGTAGTCTCTATAGCAAGAAAAGATATTAATCACATCTCTTCTTTCATATAATTATTATCATTACATCATAAAATCTCACAACATGCATGTAACATCATAATATACTTGTATCTTGCCATAACTCAAAGGCAGATATTTAATGACATATTTACTTGTAAAAATTTCGTAAAGAGAAATGAAAATATCATCTGATTTCATTTAACCCGTCTCAACACGGTCTCTTTGTACATAATCAAAATACAAGGCTTTTCAAAATACATGATTCCCTCGGTATTTTTCAAAAAGGTGCCGGTACTAATATATATATACATATTTTTCAAAAAGAATACTTGTCACTTTACCAAAAATATACATGGTTAAAGCAACAAGATGGAAGTGATCTTACACTTCCCATCATACAAAAGGTACATCCTAACGTCCGAATGTACATAACATATTATAAATGAAGTTCTATTACAAAAGAAAGAGGGTATAAAACAAAACGGCCCTAATCTAACGGATGACTTCGATCTCAAGCGCGGACATCTCGGAATCCGTGTCGTCCTCGAAATCATTTTCCCAGTCCCCGTCATCTGGAACGATGTGATGTGGCTCGTCCTCGAGGGAAAACTCTTCGGGATCCTCCTCGTCGTCGTCTTCGTCCTCCTCATCTTCATCATCACTAGATATGATGATGAGGGGAACCTGGGCGTGCTCCATCTCCTCCTCAAGTGGTCCGACCTCATACTGTGGCTCGGGCTCATCAGCATCATCGACTGGGGGCTGCTCAGGATTCACTGGAGTATCATTCCCGGCGTCTTGAGCAATGATCTCTGCCGCTAAAATATCGTCGAGGGTCCCAGCGATGGTCGAGTGGAGGGTAGGCTGCGGAACATGCTGTCTGATGTGAGGCGGCGTTTCGTTCACTAGTAGAATTACTGCCTCCAATTGGGGCTCTGGAATATCCTGGGGTACATGGGGATGCATCATCTCCTCAAACCTCCACCAGTAGTGGCTCATCGTCTCGCCCGGGTATGCGTGCCAGGCCTGGGATAACATCTGGTATCGCGCATGACGCATATCACGGTAAATATTCGGATCTCTAATAGGTGCACCTCATCCCTGGGTGGAAGTGGTCCGTAGCGCTCTAACATCACCATACGAAACTGCGCCCAGGTGCGATCAGGCACCTGACGCTCCCCAACGTCGATCCACCATAGCCACGCATCTCCGTAAAGACATTTGGCAGCGAGCATGATTTCCAGATAGTCCGGGATGTGACACATCAACAATGTCTGCTCCATATCGTGGAGCCACGCCTCGACGTGCACAGTACGCCTCGTGCTGTCAAAGGATAGGGGGTGTGCGCGAAAGAAAACCGTAACGGAGTCCCAATCTTCTTCTGTCATCATGGGGTCCATCGTATCGTATCTACACGCAATGCTTAACTATAAGCATACATATATAAAACACAAAGTAAATTTAAACTTACATATGGTGGCGGCGATGGCAGGCAGACCGTGAAATGATGTCGCAGGGAACCGCTCTGATACCAATCTGTGACGACCCGCCTTGCACAGGCCGTCACTACTTGACTTACTTAACTTACTTGATCTTAAACTTGTTTTATCCCATTTTTCATCATGAAAATAGTGGGGATTTTTTTTTTTTTTAATAGCGGAAGCATTATACTTAGAAAATATTTACATACACTCATACACAAATAAAATAACTGTTTGTTTTCTCAAAATAGATATATTAATTAAATCCTTTTGAGTTGTGAATCCCAACCCGTTCATCATTTCACAGCCACCGACTTTACCCGCCACCATGCAGTCAATTCAAGACAGGCTGTTTACCTACAGCATAAACTTCAAACAATGAGTGAAAGCTCAGCAAGTACAACTCCTATACCGCAAACCAAATACACGAAACATACATGACCTTTTTCATGAAATCATAAACATAGCATCGTATCATCATAAACATAAAAGCATATCATGGCATCATATCATTGATTTCTTCATCTTATACATGAAAACATAGCATAGCATCATAACATCGATTTCTTCATCTTAAACATGAAATTCTGTCGTGAAATGCATGAACCGTTTATGTCCAATTATGCTTGCTTTCTTGTATCACACTTTATCTTGTTGATTTTTACTTGTGGGCCCGTTAACTTGATGTGTATGTACCCGGCGCGCAGCTTAAGAAACTTACCTAAGCTTTCGACCCGATCGTCATCAGGGGGCACAACACTAGCTCTTGTGGCCTTTTCTCAAACATTCTGTTTGTAAGTCTTTCTTGACATCTTTTCACTTGATAGATTAGTGAGCATACTTATATGATGTCTCCTAATCTCATGTTTTATCAATGCATAAACAGTCGTACCTTTTTCATGTAAGCATGATAACAATACTTAAACATTCATCGTACAGTAAACATATTGCAACCATCGAGCAAATCATCAAATAACACTTAAGCAGTGTAAAGCAAACATGTTAAGAAAACATACAACTTTAGCCTATGCTGTAGGCGGCGTTGTACTTACTTTATCTTTGTTGTTCGCGTGATCGACTTTCCTTTCCCGAGCACGCTCGCAGATCACCTCCTGCCCATGGACGTTTACACGTGAGGTCTCTATTCTAAGATCGCTTAATGTCGGATTAAACCAACATAAATATTTTTCGGTTATAAGACCCTCTTCTAACACAAGCGAAGGGGTCACACAGCGTAACCCACAACGAAAATGTTAATTAAGGGTTCATGTAGAGGATCATAATCTTAACTTAAACCTCAATCCGTATAGTTAATTCTGGGCTTGGGCAAGGCCCTAGTAACTCGAAATAATTTTTCGGCTACTAACGTAGTATCTTTTTCATTTTAATCTTGAAAACCTTGAACTTGTTTAAGATGTCATTTTTCTTGTTTATTTACGTAAGTTTGGTGAATAGCACCCAAACTTGTCTTGAAAATTACAAAACACTTGAAAACATTTCTATAAAACATTAGGGGATCGAAAACTGCCTTTGGAACGGTTTTCGGGTTTGAAAATGAATTGCAAGTTAGAAAAACGTTTTCCTAGTCATTGATCTACAAAATCCCCGTTCATGAGATTTTGCTCACTGCACGGATTTTGTTTGAAAATTCATAACTTAAAATATAAAACGAATTTGGAAATGATTTCTTCACGAAAGTTATAGCTAACAAAAAGATCTAAAACTTTCATGTTTTGAACATTTTCTGATTCTGGCTCAGGTAATACCAGTTTTTGTTTGAACATATGGGAATCGCTGGAACCTGGTCACCCTGACCAGTTCTCGGTTTTTCTTCAAAACAAAGGCCATTGAAGCCTTATTTTTAAAATCTGTCCGCGCTGCCCCCTAGGAAATACCCTAACGAACAACTTTCGTGTTTTAAGTTTTTACCCATTCGGCCTCTAAGGACCTGTAAATCCTACTTTTCCGAGCTGCCGGGTGTTGGACCCGAGAGCAGATTTGGTGTTAGTCCAAATTTTACGTCCCTATACGTTGCTCTAGCTCGACCGCCCAATGCGGGACCTAATAACACATGCACGTCTTCTAACGTCCCTGATACACATAAAATTTTAAATCCCGTGCTTCGGATTCAACTCAAGGCCGAGACCTCCCTTTGGTCCACGGTTTTGAGAGAGAAACATACATACAACAAAACTCAACCAAACATCATACAAACCCTAGAACATGCATCTAGAAATTTGATAAACACAATAGAGGCATGAAACCCTTAAATATAAACCCTAGCATGCATCTCTAGCACACAAAAATCATAGAGCATTACTCCAACCAAACATGCAAAATAATCACCTCAAAAACCTAAATCAAGCATAAAAATATAACCTAAGCTATTTAGGGCCAAAACCGAAAATTATGAGCTCAAGCTCTTACAAATTTTGTGCTTGAAATACATAGTAAAACCCTTGAGAAAATGAATCAAAAATTTGAACCAAGAACTAGAGCAAGATTCGGATTTTACCTCAAAAAAATCCGGGTGTCCCTAGCTTGATCCTAATCGAAAATTAGCCTCCAATGGTGCACGGTTTGGACCTCAACAATGGTCACAAAAATTTTGTTAACTTCCTCCCCCAACCAACCTTAGAAAAGAGAAGAAAAATGCCCAAAAATCTTACCTTTGAACTCATAAAAACCGAAGCTTTAGGGGGGGGGGGGGTTCTTCACAACTTTTTGGCTTGATTTTCTCTTGGTTTCTTAGCTCTCTCTCTCTCTCTCTCTCTCTCTCTCTCTCTCTTTCTCTCGGAATTTTTGGAGTGAAAGTGCCGAATGATATGGCTGAGAAAGGGGTTAAGAGCTGCTGAACTTTGGGGTTTGAAATCCCTACAAATAGTGTCTCTAGCTAGGGGAAATCATAGGCTTTCTTTTCCAAGAAAATTTGGTTCAAAACTTGCCAATTGGTCCTCCAATTTTTGCAAGCTATTGCTCACAAGGGCTTGGGTGGCCGGCTGCTATGGGGAGGAAATGGGGGAGTGGTTGACAACTCATAGATGAGGTGTCACAAGCTCATTGGTCCATGTGTGTGGAGGGTTAAGTCTTACTTAGCTTAATTGTGATGTAATTAAGCTTAAAGGCTTGTTTGGTTCAATCTTTTTGAAAAATTGTGTAATTTCAACACATTGCAATAAATTTTAATACTGAGTTACTTAAATACCCAGTATTGAAATTTACATTGCATTAAAATTTTCGATCCGTGAAAAACTCGATCGGAAAATCTTTTCTCATAAATTTCCGAATCCTTTCGCCCTGAACTCTAGCTTAGCATGCTTGATTTTTCTAAGGTGATTTCAATTCTTATTAAAACTCATCTTGATTACGAAATGAGTTTTTAGCAGTAATTTCACTTATACTGTGATCTTAAAAAAAAATATTCTTGTTTGACGTTTTCGACCGTTTCGGTCTAACCGACTTATTGGTCAACGTCAACTTGTCTTGAAAATGTGCAAATACGACCTCCTTCACTCATAAAGGTCTATTGCGAGTTCATACAATTTGTTTTTGAGTCTTAATAAATCTTAAGAACTCATTAAACAATTTAAGTTCTAAAACGAACTTCCTCATGAAATACCGATTACGGTAAACATCTTACACGAAATTTCTATAAAATATGAATCGAAGAAATTCGGGTGTTACAACTAAAGTGACGTGAATTTATGAATGTACGATCTAAATAAAACCATGAAATTAGTTGGAGGTCACTCCCCCAACTTCTCATTAGTTGTGCGAAATGAGTACGAACATTATGAGGCCCAGGATAAAAAGATAATGAGCATAATTTAGTTATGCATAAAGATCTCATGCATTATTATGTGAATCATGAGATTTGAATGTATATCTATGGAGTCATAATCATAATTGCATGCTCACCCTAAGAAAGTAAGAGGTTAATGAAAGTGAAATAATAATAATAATAATAATAATAAGTGTCATACCAACATCTACTCGTGTATTAATAACCATATGTTTGAGACTATGGGTTTATTGGATTTTGGGGTCGTTCCGTCCAACTTTTCATTGGTTGCGTGCTATGGATATGTATACATATGGGGCCCAAAGTATAGATGTTCAGAAGTAAGAAATAAGAAATAAGAAATAAGAAACAAGCATAATTTTATAATTCATAAAATGCCTTGCATTCATTTGTCTCCTTAGTTAGGTGAGATTCGTGTTTGTACATGTTGAGTGAAAGCTTATTAATGTTTGTTCATGCTGTAGGGAACACAGAGATTTGATGGACTGATGGACTGATGGACTGAGTCGAGAAAATGAAGGCACAGATTATGGATACCACCGTCGAAATGTAAATTCTGCTATTAATAAATTCTTTTGAAGTTATGATAAGTTTTAAAAAGTTTATATATGTGTGTGTATATATATATATATATTAAATTGATTATATCAAGAAATTGGGTTTTATAAAGAACTCAAATATAATGAATGCTTAATTCAATTTAAAATAAACAATGTTAGGAATGTTTAATATTTTACAATACACTTTTGTTCTCTTGCTTGTAAGTATTGGAACGTTGTTAAGATATTTATTTGACCAAGTAGTTTGGTTTACAAGAAACCAAACTTAAGATATGTCAATACTAATTTTAATTATGTAATTTTGACATGTTGATGTTTTAAATTTTGCATTCAGTTCTTACCTATTAATTTATCAAGTTACATCTTATTTAAAAGAAAAAAAATTATTTTGTTTCTAAGATTTAAAAAAAATGTTTTGCTTGTGTCTACAAAAATTAGAATGATTGTAGAGTTCATGTAAGTTTGATTTATTAAAAAAAAAAAAACTCCTGAAATTTTGATGATCAAGTATAAGACCAAAATAAGTAATTGTGTTTACAAAATTAATTAACGGTTGCATTTAGGTCAGGCTGTTATAATAGATGACCCATTTTTTTTTATTTAACAAAATGGCCTTTTGCCATTTTTTTGAGCTTTGGTCGATCATCGACTGACTATTGTTGATCAGTTATTAACTAAAAAATTGATGATTTCCATTATGGTCAGTCAATGATTGACCAAATTAATAATAGTATGTGGCCAATTACCGATTGATTATTTAAGAAAATTGATTTATCATTTTCGGAAAAAAAAGAAAAAGAAGTTTTTTAACTAATTCTTAAAACTTTAATCGCTTGTTAAAAACTTCTTAAAATAAAAGACTATTTGGTGCTAAATCCCTACAATTATTTACTGTTTAACATTACTTAAAAGATGAGTCCATATTGCATATTTTTGTATTCTTCCACTTTTTTTTTCCATGAATGTTGAAAATAAATAATAATAATAATTAGTTGCAATTTTCTAATGCTACTCACTGACCTCGTACTAATTAAGAACTAATTAGTTGATTAATTAAAAACTCTCATTCAGCAAAATAAAATTAAATAATTAAGAAAGCTTGGTTTTACAACTTCTCTCTCTTCTTCTTTTTAATTTTACGAGACGACTAATAAATGATAGGTCAAGATCTTTAATTAATCGAGCCGTCCTGCTTAATTTCCTGAGAAATATTCTTTTAATCTTCTAGGAATTTTCATGGAAGTTAGGAGGAAATGAAAAATGAATAGCCAACAATTATTTACTACTATTTTATATTAACGAAGAGAACAAGTAACTACGTTGGGGAAAGCTCAAACATCTCAACTAAAATTGGCAATGCTATAATGTTAATTGAGCCTTAAGAAACGATAATACTAGAGAATATCAGTAATTTTTAACATCGCTCACTAATAGATGATGGGTCTCATAACATAAGGCCTACCAGTGAGACCCACTTCTTTGTTAGTGTGATGTTAAACATCACTGATATTCTAAAGCATTTTTCTTAATATACGCCTAGTATCAAGAATCAAGTTTTTTTTAATTTCCCTTAAAATAAGCAAAAATTTATTGAAAAGAAAGAAAGAAAAAAAAAAGGTTTACAAAACTAAAATCATAAAAGCCTTATGATAAATAGGAAAAACATAACAAAAAACAAACAGATAAAAAAAATACCTATGAGAAAAACCTTAAGAGTTTCTTATTTTACAATTATTTCCACTATGAGCTCTAAATTTGTAGGTTATTAACAGTTTCTTAACATTTTTTTTTTTTCACAAAATAGCTAGAACTCATAATTTCTTTCAAGAACGTCCCCAAGTATCACCTTCCATTTCTCTGAAGCTTGTTAGATTAGGGAAAATGCACACGTTTACGCCTACTAATTAATTGTGTTGTAACAAATAGTTTCAAAATATATGTTGTCTACTAAAAGATTCATCAATCAGTGACAAAAGATGTGTAATTTTAGAAAACATCACAAAATACAGGTGTGGTCGTAGCAAATTTTTTTCATTCACATTAAATTTACCAATTTTTGCAGGTTTTTTTTTTCTTAATGAAATATAATTTTTTTAGTTGATAAGCTTATACTTTACCTCTACAACACTTGTGGGATTAAAATTGCTCTTTATTAACAACATATTCACTGTTGTTTCTCTATCTGTTCATTCACTTTCATTTCTCATATAAATATATGTAGTGGAAAATATCACATCCAATTCTTGATTCGTGTTACTTTGTTTTACTTTTTTTCTCAACGCCAGTATAACCATTCTACTTATAAACTCAATCTCATCAGGCACGCCAATCTTCAATTGAAGGCTGAAACCACCATAAGAGAGAAGAAAAATGATTCACATCATGAAAGAAAAGTTTCATGATACATCATGAAAGAAAAGTTTTATGATACATCATGAAACTAAAAAGTAACTTGTATAGGGGTAATAAAGCAGGGACAAAGTAATCATTTTAATTTTCCAGAATCTACAGAATTTTGACGCTTGACAATTCATAATATTCGAGACAAAACTTTTTATGATGTGTATCAGTGTTCATGCAGCTAATTCCTACATATACTCCCTCTTTGCTTGAGGCTGCTTCTAGGCCACATACTTAAATACGTAATCTGCTTCGTATAAAGCTCATTAAACAACTATTACTCAGTATTTAGTTTGATTGCAATACCGCTCTGGGCGTATTTTTATTTCACAACAATAGAAAAAAAGCATCGAAACAAAGCGAAGATATGCTCCAAAAGAACCACAAAACGAATTGCTTAAAATAAAAAAAAAATAAAAAATAAAAACTAAAACAGCAAACAGAAGACACACAATCAAAAGAGTCAATTAAAGTCGAAAATCTTATATATGAACACAAATCTAATGATTAGTTTCCTAACACAAAGACATGGACCGCTAGAAGAGCAAAACCTTCCTCATCTTTGGCAGCCAAACTTTCGGGACTCTAAAGACTTGATAGGCTCTTGGCCTAGCCACAAGTAGAGGCTTGATCAACACAAGTGGCTTTTTTAACACAATCCAACAACCTGATCCAATACAAAAAGGGTATAACTAATTATAATTTCAAAGAAAACCAATCAAAAAATTTTTGAATGCTTTTTTTTTTTTTTGGACTAACAAGTGAAAGTTTTTCTCTTAATAAGTGCAAGAATATGTTACTTAAAAGAAGATAAGGGAAAGTTTTATAAATTACTTATGATGACAAAAGGTGATTTTCATGGTCATCTAAATCTCTTAGCTAGGGAGTGGTTCGTCAGTCTTCTTCTTGATCATCTGATTCAAAATGAATGGCTTCTCTTCCGCTTGAGTCGGAGTCTCCACCACCGTCATCTTCTTCTTGATCTGACTTAGAAGAATAAACAGCTTCATGATCTCCACTGGCTTCTCTTCCGCTTGAGTCGGAATCTCTCTGCCTCTTGGCTCTATAGGAGGTGCATCCCACACGTTTTGATTTTTACAAATTCCTGATATTCTTCATCCAAACTAAAGAAGAAAGTGGTTGTAGCAGTAGAAGTGAGCACCGTAGTCCCATTTGCATCATCAGATCTTCCTTCCTCTGCTTTAATGTAATCACCAAATTCTCCTCGTTTGCAGAAATCAATTATAGCAGTACGAGGGAACTTATTCCCATGTGAATCAAATTGTCCATTGTTCGACGTAAGAAGTACCATAAGTGTTGTCCATAAACACATACACGTTTTTAGAATTCAAGGAGCCATCAATATTCTCATCAGTGTTTTCCTTGTAATCTAAACTACAACACCCGCTGCCATAACGATGAAAATAATAAAGAAATCCAAATATCTTCTTTGCCTCCATGAATGACCATTAGGGAACATGTAAATAGATTCCCAATGAAGCCTGGAGTCAAAATATATTAGCTTGGAAAGGTCATGGAATTCAAGAATAAGGCAATAGGCAAGACCCAAGTAACTGCTGCTGTTAATTGTTATACCAACTATAAACTTAGAGAGAAAGGAATTCTATATTAATGAATTCTTGTATTAACAAATGAACATTACACGGCTCCTCTTAAAGAGGACTCAAAGAAAGAGAATGGGAAACTTTCCCTACAATGGCCGTCAAATATCTAACTTTCCTATTTTACATTATTGACTAAAAAACAGAATATTTACAGCTAATCACATCTCATAATATTCGGCTATATCAAACCAAATCTCCTACTTTCCTACACTCCCCCTCAAGCTGGTCTAAAGATATCTTCAATATCCAGCTTACTAATTAAATCATCAAACTTCTTCTTTGGTAGTCCCTTAGTAAGCACATCTGCAATTTGCTCTACTGTGGAGACATACGGCATACAAATCAGTCCGGTTTCTAACTTCTCCTTGATAAAGTGCTTATCCACTTCTACATGTTTTGTTCGATCATGGAGGACAGGGTTGTGAGCAATAGAAATTGTTGCTTTGTTATCACAGTAGATCTTTATAGGCAAAGGATTAGAGGTTTTTAGCTCCTCTAGTAACCTCTTAATCCATAAAACTTCACAAATTCCAAGAGCAACAGCTCTGAACTCTGCTTCAGCACTGCTCCTAGCAACAACGTTTTGTTTCTTACTTCTCCACATAACAAGATTACCTCCAATAAATGTACAATAGCCAGAAGTCGATCGTCTATCACTAACACTCCCTGCCCAATCTGCATCTGTGTATGCTTCAACTTGTAAATGGCCACGTTTCTTGAATATCAAACCCTTTCCAGGAGTTCCCTTAAGGTATCTAAGGATCCTAAAGGCTGCATCGAAACGCTCTGGTCTGGGTGAGTGCATAAACTGACTAGCCAAGCTAACAACAAACGCTATGTCAGAACGCGTATGCGACAAGTAAATTAATCTTCCAACTAACCTCTGATATTGCTCTCTATCTTTCACCTCCTCGATCTTGGCTGGCTGTAACTTTAGATTGGGTTCCACTAGTGTATCTGTCAGTTTACACCCGAGTAGACCTATTTCACTGAGTAGATCAAGAACATATTTCCGTTGGCTGACAAACATACCCTCCTTGGATCTAGCAAACTCCATATCAAGGAAATATTTTAATGTGCCCAAGTCTTTGATCTCGAACGCAGCTGCCAACTCCTTTTTTAGTCTCCCAGTTCTTCAACATCATCTCCTGTCAAAATTATATCATCAACATAGTCAATTAAGATTGCTACCTTGCCTCCCTTGTTGTGCTTGTAAAACATTGTATGATTAGCCTGACTCTGACAGTAACCACATTTCTTTACAATTTTCCCAAGTCGCTCAGACCAAGCTCTCGGTGACTGCTTCAGATCATATAAGGACTTTTTTAACTTGCAAACCTTACTTGGTCCTAGCTTCTTTTCAAAACCCGAAGGTAGGCTCATGTAAACTTCTTCTTTCAAATCTCCATTTAGAAAGGCATTCTTTACATCTAACTGGTGTAGGGGCCAGTCAAAATTCACTGCCAGAGACAACAAGACTCGAATTAAGTTTATCTTGGCAACAGGAGCAAATGTTTCTTGATAATCAATACCAAAGGTCTGGGTGAATCCCATAGCAACTAGTCTCCCCTTATATCACTCTACACTACCATCCGCTTTGCACTTCACAGTAAAGACCCATTTACAACCCACTGTCTTTTTTTCTTTAGGTAGCTCCACTATCTCCCAGGTACCACTTTTTCTCAGAGCATTCATCTTCTAAAACTGCTAATTTCCAATTTGGATCAGCCAAGGCTTCCTGAATATTTCTAGGAACAAAAAGATGTGATATTTTTGAGGTAAAGGCTCTATAATATGGGGAAAGCTTTTTATAGGATAGGTATTTAGCAATGGGAAACTTAGTACAAGTTCGAGTTCCTTTCCTAAGAGCTATTGGAATATCTAAGTCTGATGGCTCATGAATTGAATTTGAATCAGGGTTATTAGGAATACCTGTAATATCCTGGGGTACTAGTTCTCGGAGTTGAAGATTGATCTGGTTCTAGAATCACAGATGGACTTTGTCTCTTTTGATGTAGTCTCCTTCGGCTATAAACCAATAACTCAGTGTTCTGATCTATCGGTAGTGTTTCTCCCCCTGTTGTATGAACATCAATATTTGGCATATTTTTACTAGGTTTTTCAATAGTTTTATCCCAAATCTCCCCATTTGGTTTTTCAAATATAGTAGTAATAGGATTTGGATTTTGAGATAAAGAAATAGTAGTAGAATTCAAAATAGTATGTGGTAATGGAACATGGGATAAATCCCAAAAATTTTCATCCACACCTATATTCTCTCCCTGAAAAGAATTTTTGTGAAAGTAAGGTTTGTGTTCCAAGTAATGTACATCCATACTCACATGTACCTTTTTTGTGTGAGGATTAAAACACTCCTTTTTGTTTGGGGCATACCCGATAAAAATGCACTTCTCAGCCCTTGGGTCAAGTTTGGACCTAGAGTGACTTAGAATGTGAACAAAAACTGTACAACCAAAAATTTTTAGTGGTAAATTTGAATGAATCCGTGACATAGGAAAAATTTTATTAAAACAATCTAAGGGTGTGCTATATTGCAAAACTCTAGCAGGCATCCTATTTATCAAATAAGAAGCTGTTAAGACAGCTTCGCCCCAAAGATATTTGGGAACATTCATGGAAAACATTATAGCACGAGCCACTTCAAGAAGGTGTTTATTTTTCCTTTCAGCAATACCATGTTGTTAAGGAGTGTCTATACAAGTAGACTGGTGATAAATACCATCACTACTACAGAATGTAAATACCACGACGGAGATTCTACGACCGTTGTTTAAAAACCGTCGTGGAAACTGAGGCAAAAACACGGAACAAAAAGTGACATCCGAAAACCGTCGTGGAATTTTAGATTTCCACGACGGTTGTTTAAACCCGTCGTGGAATAATGTATTTCCACGACGGTCTATTTGTACCGTCGTGTAAGTATACATTCCATGACGGTTTTTGGAAACCGTCGTGGAATGTCTCGATTATTACACGATGGTTGTATAGATCCGTCGTGGCAGTCTTGTGGATTACACGACGGTTGTCTAAAAACTGTTGTGTAATCCCATATTTCCACGATAGTTCCCCTAAAACCGTCGTGGAAACATCGTCCTTTTTTATAGACATATATATCAGGTCGAGTTACCTTGTTATTTCCACATTGATACAGCTGCTGTCGTGAACCAAAATCATAACAGATCGTTCCGACAACAGTTCCACACACCATTGTTGGACGCCACCCACCGCCTCTACTGGTCTCCCGTCGTTCTTGTAAGTCATGATGACACAAATTAACTCAACAAGGAAGTTATTTTCCTCTGTATTATTTTTTTTTATTTACGAACCCGGCCAGAATATATAAATTTTAGTTTGTAATTTTTTGGATTGCTTTTGATACGTTAAATACTGCAAAGTGTTTAATTAATTAAGTGATCTCACGATCAATGTATTTTTAGTTTGTTTTTTTTTTTAGTTTGGTTTTGTTTAAATTAGTTTGGATTTTTTAGTTAAATCCTAAAAAAAATTTATTTATAAACCCTATATATTACGATGTATTTATAGTTTTTTTTTTTTAGTTAAATAACCCGGGCTGGTTTTTAATTTATAATGGTATTTTCAGTTTTGTTATGTTTTTTGGATTTTTAATTTAGTAAATATATTGTTGATTTAATTAATACATGAGCCGGGAGTCTTTATATATAACTAGCTAATAATTAAGTGTATGCTAATGATATTCATACCAAAAATTTAAAAATATGCACATGTTATATTGACTTATCGAGAACTTTTATTTATTGATTTAGGATTTGCGCGCTAATCATGGATAGGAAATAGATGTGGTTTGATAGATTATCTAAAGCATATGAAGATGGTGTCGAAGAGTTTTTATCATTTGCCAAAGCTCATACACAAGACAATAAGATTCGGTGTCCGTGTCAAGTTTGTGGTAATCATAGATCCCATTCCATTGATGATGTTAGAGGACATTTGCTTGCTTATGGGATTATTTGTTCTTACCAAACATGGTATTTACATGGTGAAGATTTCGTTGGTATTAAGTATACATCGACGAGTACTAAAGATAAAGAGCCTATTGTGGAGGAAGACATTGGTGATAATATGTACAATATGATAAATGATTTGGAAGAAAACTTTGTGCATCGTCCGGAATTATTTAAGGAAATGATTAATGATGTCGAAATGCCCTTATATGTCGGGTGTACAAAATATACAAAATTAGGGGCATTGGTTAAATTATGGAATATGAAAGCGTCGGGAGGGTGGACGAATTCTAGTTTCATGACTCTTTTAGCTTTTATAAAAGATGTTCTACCGGCGGATAACAAAGTGCCACCTAGTATGTACGAGGCGAAAAAGACTTTGAGCATGTTGGGAATGGAATACAAAAAGATACATGCTTGTCCAAACGTTTGCGTACTTTATCGAAAATAAAATGAAGATTTAGATGAATGTCCGGTTTGTAATGAGTCAAGATGGAAGAAGGGCAAGATGCCATCGAATGGTAGTAAAGGAGTGCCAGTGAAGGTGTTATGGTATATTCCACCAGCTCCACGTTTCCGCCGTTTATTCCGTAATGCAAAACATGCTAAGAGTTTGACATGACATCATAATAAACGTGTTGACGATGGCAAGCTTAGGCATCCGGCTGATGCACCACAATGGAAGACCTTTGATGACAATCATTCAGATTTTAGTACAGAACTAAGGAATTTACGTCTCGGTTTGTCGACGGATGGAATAAACCCACACAGTAACATGAGTAGTCGGCATAGTACCTAGCCAGTCATACTAGTCAACTACAATCTCCCTCCAGACGCTTGCATGAAGCGGAAGTTCTTGATGTTGACATTATTGATCTCAGGCCCTCAACAACCAGTGAATGATATTGATGTTTACTTGGCACCATTAATCGATGACCTAAAAAGGTTGTGGGATGATGGTTTACAAGTAAGAGATTCTTACCGTCAAGATACGTTCAATCTTCGCGCAATGTTGATTTGGTCAATTAATGACTTTCCTGCACTTGGCAACCTATCTGGTTATCCTATGAAGAGTTCTATAGGTTGTCCCATTTGTATGAAGGAAACATCTTCCATCAGGTTGAAAAACGATAGTAAAACCGTTTACCTTGGTCATCGGAGGTTCTTGCCGAAAAATCATCGATATCGCAAACAGAAGAAGGCTTTTGATGGCAATACCGAAGAAAGAACCGCTCCTCGGATTTTGACTGGCGAAGATGTTTTTGAGATAGTTAAAGATGTCAAGGTAGTTTTGGGAAAAAGAAAACATAAGGATCCAGCTGTCGATGGGCCTTGGAAGAAGAAGTCAATATTCTATGAACTTCCATATTGGAAGTCACTTTACGTTCGGCATTGCTTAGATGTAATACATATTGAGAAAAACATCTGTGAGTCGATAATGGGCACGTTGCTTGACACTCCGAATAAAACTAAAGATGGTGAAAAGGCACGGTTGGAGCTTAAAGAGATGAAGATTAGACCGAATTTGCTCCCCGATGAAAGATCGAACGGCACTTACTTACCGCCGGCGAAGCACACATTATCTAGACACGAAAAGAGAAAGCTTTGTGAGTGGCTTGCTTCTGTGAAAGTGCCAAGTGGGTACTCTTCCAACTTCAAAAGGTTGGTTTCGATGAAAGATTTGCGGCTCGTTGGAATGAAAACACATGATTGTCATATCTTGATGCAACAATTATCTCCTCTTGCTTTGCGGGGAGTTTTAACAAAAGATGTGAGATACTCAATTACAAAGTTATACTCATTCTTCAATTCAATATGCTCCAAGGTAATTGATCCAATGATGTTAGATTCGCTACAATCGGAATTGGTTATGACATTGTACCTGCTTGAGAAGTATTTCCCACCATCCTTTTTCGATATAATGATCCATCTTTGTGTGCACTTAGTTTGGGAAGTTAAGTTATGTGGCCCGGCGTATTTGAAGTGGATGTATCCTTTTGAAAGGTACATGAAGGTTTTGAAGGGATATGTGAAGAACCGAAATAGGCCGGAGGTTGTATAGTGGAAAACTACATATCCGAGGAATCTGTTGAATTTTGTTCTGAGTATTTGTCTAACACGGACCCAATAGGGTTGCCAACGAGCGGGCAATTTACATTGAAAGGACTATCCGTGGCCGTTCATTCACCGGTAAATCAAGATGAATGGGAAAAAGCATATTTGTATGTTTTGCGCAATGCTAAGGAAATGGAGCCTTTCTTTCAAGTTCATATGGTGGAATTAAAAGCAGTGAATCCAAGAAAAGGAAGAAGTGAGAAGTGGTTCCAAGATGAGCAGAATCGGACATTTCGGGAATGGATAAGAAAATATTTGCATATGAAGCTTGGCGTTTCACAGGACGTAATGAAGCTATCCAGAGGTCCGTCATCGATAGTCACAAGATATACATCGTATTTGGTGAATGGCCACTCCTTTTACACTCGGGAAAGATATGAGAAGCATCCCGTACAGAATAGTGGTGTCACCCTTCGGGCCGAGTCTATGCATATTTCATCCGCAAAGGACAAGAATCCGGTATATAGTTCCATGAATTACTTTAGGTTCATTGAAGATATTTGGGAATTTGATTATTGCGGCTTGCGAATAGCTGTATTTAAATACAAGTGGGCTGATAATAATTATGTTAAGGTTGATAGTGACGGCATGACAGTGGTGGACTTTAGCCGATTGGTATACAAAAATGATCCTTTCATCATAGCGTCACAAGCGGTACAAGTATTTTATACAACGAATCCTGCAAATTTAGAGTTATCTTTGGTTGTGTCAATAAAGCCAAGATCAATCCGGGATGGCCAAGAAAATATTGAAGATTGCACCGACATTCCATCATTTACAAAGGGTTTGCCACCGGTGGAGGAGATTGATGATTTTGCCTATGACGTTTCACACTTATTTCGATTGGACGTCGAGTGGACACGTGTCGAGAAGCCCAAAAAAAAGAAGAAAAAAATTTCTTAACAAACCCTATTTACGTTTCTTACATTATAAACATTTCGATACGGGTTTTTATTTACACACATAATATTGGAAATATGTATATGGGAATTATTTATACATGCAAATATGTATGGAAGCATATAACAAGAGGCGTGAATAATTGCACAACTATCAGGATTGGCCGCTTAACAGGATTATGGTAACAAATTTTAAAACAAAATTTGCATGTTTGAAACCTACCACGACGGTCTTTTATAAAGACCGTCGTGGTATATTATATACCACGACGGTTTATTGAGGACCGTCGTGGTAGGTAGGCATACCACGACGGTCTTCTTAGAAGACCGTCATGGTAGGTGTATTAATCTACCACGACGGTCTTCTTAGAAGACCGTCGTGGTAAAATTATACCATGACGGTCAATAAAAAAGACCGTCGTGGAATTATTTAGAGTAGCAAGAATCGCCGTTTCCTCTACCACGACGGTTTTTGTGAATGACCGTCGTGGTAGAAGACCATGAAGTCTACCACGACGGTCATACAAAAAGACCGTCGTAGTAGCCTTCGAAAACCTTAAGCTTACCACGATGGTTTTTTAAAGACCGTCGTGATAGGAATAAGGCGGCACTTTTAAAATTTTTGGAAATAGGTTAAAATTTTCCCGCATTTAATAAAATCTAAACAGACACCATTTTTTCACAACCCATTTCATTCGAAAAACTCTATCATCTTTTCACTCACTACTGAAAACTCAAGTTTGCCCAAAAAAAATCCCTCATCCAAATCCCTAGTTCGCGTTGAAAATCATCTGAAACTCCATATCCCACTCAAAATCCGAGGGCATCCTCCACCAACGCCGTCATTTTTCGGTCATTTCCAAGTATCTCTCGCCGCCGACAACCCGTGTTGTCCCAAACTTGATACCAATCTACCCGTGCCCACGCTCCACACGACGGTAAGTTGTACTCTATATTGCTTGGGTAAAGCAAGAATTTGGGTAATTTCTGTCAGTTACAGCGTATTTTGTTAATTGTGGTTGTCGAAAATTAGTATCTCTTACTGTTGATTGTGTTAGTCATTTAGATTGATTTTAAATAGTTGGGTAAGGCTCGGATTTCATAAGAAGTATTACAGTTTTGAGTTAATTATTTGCATATTACATGTTTGATTAAATGCCTCTTTGTGTGAAATTTAGTTTGAGAGTGAATTAAATTGGTTGGCTAAGGATTGGATTTGAGCATTCTCAGGATAAAAAGTGAAGATTTTGTGCGATAAATGTTTGTATATATATTACATGTTTGATTAAATGCCTCTTAATTTGTGTGATATTTAGTTTTAGATTGAATTAAATTGGTTGGGTTTGGCTCGGATTTGGGCATTTTCAGGATAAAAAGTCATGATGCTTTGTAATGATTTAATGTCAATGATGCTTTGTTTATAACGGTTCGTGTTGCGTTTTTGTTTTAGATTGATTTACAATGTCAAACTCTCACGATGAGGATTTCTCAACATAAACTCAAGTTGCAAAACCACGACGAACCAACGCACCAAGATTCAAGGCTGACGAAGATGGAAAACGAAGAGCAACTCTCCTTAAAAGAGTGCACGTTGTTAGGACGAGGGGAGAACGAATTCAAGTTTCATTTGACGCGAAACGACAACTAATAGGCAAGGGAGGTGATGAATTGGATTGGAGTGCTTGCTCGAGAGCACATTCCAATTTGGATTGTTGACTTCAGAAGTGCCGATTTGGAACCGAGGAAAGAACGAGTGTGGTTGGAAGTTGTAACTTCATTCACTGTTGACGAATCGCATAGAAAACAAGTTTTGAAGTCCTATGGGGAGTTAGCGAAGGGTTTTAGATATGATCTTTACCAAGCCTTTGTTAGGGATCATATCCAAGAAGAAGCTGTTTGGCAACGACCAGCCAAAATGGTTCAAAATTACCCAACCATCAGCCATGACGATTGGGAAAGGTTTATCACCTATCGACGGACGGCCGATTTCAAGAGGCTTTCCCAACAAGGAACTGAGATAAGGAAAAAGAGAAAATACAGATCTACTACAGGCCGAGACGGATATAGGAAATGTGATCAAGAAATCGTACGTTAATTAATTGGCCAAAAAGCTTCAAGTCTATTTAGGTTAATTGACATTACCTGTTTTATTTATGTTGTAATACCTAGATTTCTCGATGTTATTAAAATTTTTAAAAAAAGGAATTAAATGAATACCATAGAGGTATTATTGAAAGAGAAGCTCGGTTAAGAGTTCTCTTACATTTTATGAGTTTTTAGATTAATAAAACTCAAAATGGACTATGTAGATTAGCAACGGACCTTTTTAGACAAAAGGGACGGAAAAGTGCATGATTTTAAACGAAAGTCAGAGTTTGACCAAGAACGGTTAAAGGATTGACTTTGCAGTATAGTAAAATAAAGTATACTGTAAAAACCGTCTTTACGGTTGAAATAGTATGAATAGGCTTTGAAAACTAGCTTAGAAAATCAAGCACACCAAGTAGGATTAAAGACCAAAAGGGCTCGAAAAAAATAAGAAAAAGTTTTTACAGTCCATTTTTACGCAGATAAATTTTGGACTGCAGTCAAGTAAAACAGTACTGAATTGTACTGTGTATTAGTAAACACAGTATTAGAAATATCTGTGTAGCACAAAAATGGGTTATTTTAGAGAAAAGTAGCCAAACAAGGCCTTAGGATGACATCATAATTATGACATCATCCTTATTTGGAATTATGACATCATAATTCCATGAACCAACCATTAGATGCCATGTGTATTGTTCTAGAACAATTTTTGGCTTGATCACCAAGAATGTGGCCGGCCACCTAGCATGCCATTTGGCAAATTTTTCAAAAATTTAGGGGTCAAAGTTGAATTTTTGAAAGTTCCCCTTTGCCTATAAATAGGAGTGACCCATATTCATTTTTAATGAAAAACTTAGCCAAACTCTTGCCATTTTCTGCCATCAAAACCGTGAGAGAAAGTGAGAGGGAGCCAAGAGAAAAACTGAAATTTTGCCTAAACCAAACTTAGGTTAGTTTTCGGTTTGCAAGGGAAAGCTAAGGGGAGAGTTTGAGAAATTTTTCCAGCCTTGTTCTAGGCTTGCAGCCGACTGTTAGGGTGCAGGGAAACCAAGAGGGAATCCAAAAATTTTAGGGGAAAGAATTCGGGTTTGTTTCATCAACCGAAACCAAATTTTTTGAGACCATTTTCTTGGTCTAGGGCAGCCACGGTTTTGGAGCTAGGGAAGGCAGAAATTTTGTGACCAAAACTTGACTTTGGTCCAAGGTAAAAATCTAGAACCCTAACTCTTTTATTTGAGTTCAAATTTTAAGATTTAAGGTAGTTCAATTTGGTTGTAAGGACATAAGTCCATCTTCCAATTTTTGCCCTAATAGTTGTATGTGCTTGATTTGTAGATCTAAGGGTGTATGGCTTGATTTCTTGCATAAGTTGTGCTTGTGTATGATTGATTTTCATGCCTAATGCTTAGGGTTGTTTGTCCCCTGGTTTGGTCCGAAAATCTGCCCTTAGGCAGTGCTTGAAGCATGCTAGCTTAGGGAGCAAAGTTTAGTGTTTGTATGTGTTGTATGCAAAAAGTTAGAACCATGCAAACCTAGGTTAAGTTAATACGGGTTTTGGTTTGCATGGACATGTTTGAATTACATGTTGGTTCATGTGGGACGTTAGAAAACGCTGCATGTATGTTATCTAGGCTCCCGCGTGATCGGTCGAGTTAGAATCCGCGAAATAGGACGTAAAACAAACTTAAAACCGAAAACTGCCAGTTCGGATGTGAACTGCCCAGTTTCGGGAAAAGTGGAATTTGAGGCCTTTAGAGGCCGAACTGGGTAAAACGTAAAACATAAAAGTTGTTCAGAACGAGTTTTCCTAGGGGCCAACGCGAACAGTTTTCCAAATTGAGGCTCCAATGGTCTCCGTTTTTACAAAAACCCGTGGCTAGCCTGCCCAGACCCAGTTTACAGGATCAGCCAGTTTCAAACAAAAACTGGTACGAATACAGGCCGAACTGGATTTTTCTCAAAACACGAAAGTTTTAGGATTTTTCAAGAGCTACAACTTTCGTGAAGACAACATTTTCAAAATCAGAATGGATTTTTAAACTGACACGGTTTTATAAAGACTGTGCAGGAAATGAGAAATTCCTGTACAGGATTTTCTAAAAACAGTACAGAAAAATTGTATCTTTTCCAAAACCACTGTTTTGACTAGGGAAACTGTTCCAAAGGCAGTTTCCAGTCCTAAATGATTTTATAAAAACCTATTTTAAGGATATGAATTTTTATGAGTTAAGTAAACGATTTTTAAAGTTAAAATTACCCAAGTTTCCAAGGAAATGGAAAATGGATTTTTTAAACCAAATTGGGTAAGTAAAATAATTACGGGTAATAACCGGATGTAATATCCGAGTTACTAGACCAAAGCCTAGAGCTCAAGTTTGACCCATATAGGGTTAAACCTTGGTTGATTAAGAGTTCAACTATTATTAACCTTAAGGGTTAGTCAAGATAACCCTAAAGGATACCATGATTAATAAATTGGGCTAAGATATAGGGTTAATTAAGGAAACCCAATATTTATGATAAAGCCCAAGGTTAGGAAAGTAATCGAATCCTAACAGTATGTATAGGGTTTAGCACATGAGGTTATCCAATGTAACCTCTTAAAGAATTAATTCATTTTTAGTATGGGGACATACAATTAGGATTATGTAAGCATGTTGATTAGATTATCAACATTTCCGCAAAACTAATTAGAACCTCACCTATGTCCTTCAACGAGCAGGAGGGAACCTGCAACTGTACTCGGAGGAGAAGCAGCTTAACGCAGGACATAGCAAAAGAGGTAAGTACAACCACCGCCTACAGCATAGGCTTTGTTGTGGTACTTGCCTAAGTATGTTAGATGTATGCTAGGAATGTATGTTATGTTATGTTATGTTGTTGTTGATGCTATGTGGTTATCATTATTACTATGATAAATTGTTAATGCTAAGTAATGTTATTGTTGTTATGCTATGAAATATGTCATATGTTGTATGTTAGGTTATGATGTATGATAGGTTAAGGTATGTTATTGATGAATGCTATGTTATGTTCACGAAATCTTATAAGAATTATAAGATCAAGTATGACACAACAAGATGAAAAGAAAGATGGCGAGCAATCGCCTGTGTTGTGCCGACCCGCGTTAGGTCGGGTTGGACTATGGTTTGAGTTGGAAATGGTTTGGCCGCCCCAACCACTCCATAGTCGCGCGCCCGGTACATACACACAAGTAAGGGGCCCATAAGTAAGATAAGAAATGGAAGTAAGTTAAGAATGAATTGAGCATAAAATGTGCATAAATGGACCATGCATTATGATATGTATGCTATGTTACGATGAATGAAGTTAAGTAATGATATGATATGCATGATAAGTTAAGATATGATATATTAGAATATGTTATGTTCATAATGTCGCGGTATAGGAGGTTGTGCTTGCTGAGCGAAAGCTCACTGTCTTACGTTTATGCTGTAGGTAAGAAACCGTCAGCAATGGTTGATACAAGATGGAAGGGCATGGCGGGGCAAACTGTGAAATGTGGGAAATGTAGCCGCTACGCATTTTGATATACGTATTTATGTTATGGAAAATATTTTTGATAAAGACACTCTTATATGTTGCACTTGTATGCCATATATAAAAAAAAAAAAAAAAAAAAAAAAAAAAAAAAAAAAAAAAAATTTCCGCTGTGTTTCATAAGTATGTAAGCATGTACGAGAAGTTAAGTATGTAAGTATGTATGTATGGTAACGGCCTGTGCTAGGCGGGTCGTTACATATGTTTACTAACTTTAATTACTAAATTGCAGCTCGAGAAGACGGGGGAATATGCTGCCCGACATTTTATTTGGCGGGACACGCGGCTCAAACCCGATGGAGAGTACAAGAATCCGTCGGTTAAAATTATTGGCGAGACAATAGTAAGTATACGGATTCTATTTCAAATATGGAGTAAGATTGTCTCCATTATGTTTACGGGCTCAATAACATATTGTGTAATTGTTATAGGACGATTTAACACAACAAGAAACGCAAGGAAGCTTCGAATCAGTGGGTACAGAGGACATTTTGACCAAGTCTTTGGGCAATGCCGAGCATTCTGGTCGTCTTCGTGGACAATCAAAATTTGTCAAGCAGGCGCAATACTACAATGCCATGAATATATCAAGGGAGAATCCTGAAGTTTCCTATATGAAACGACAGTTGGCTACCTTGGAAAAAACGGTACAGGAACTTTGTACGAAGCACGGTATCAACCGTGAGATGATGGCTGAGGATGCAACCGCACCTACTGTTGATCAACACAACAGTTTCAAGGCTAGTTGCACTCTCAATGAGAAAGAAGTCGACATGTCGGATTAGCAGCCCATGCCTAATGCAAGTAAGGAATGCCAGCTTTTCTTGACTGATATCATTAATGGTGGAGATGTTCTGGTTGCAATGGGCAGGGCATACATGGACTGTGTTCCAACCGACACAGTCCATGGGATTCCTTTAGGTGAGGGGAATGTGTGTGTGACAATTAGTGTCCCAAAAATAAAACGTGCACTCCTTCCGATTCCGACGGATGAAGCCACCTATATTGAAGAGGCTATCGGGGGGTTTGTTGCGTGGCCATAAAAAAATGTCGTCCTTCAAAATAGTTTAAGCCAGGCCAGTCGAGGTCTCAGTCAAGCTCCCGAACCTGCAGCAAAGGGAACCAAACGAATAAAGAAGAGAGCCGGGAGGAAGAAACCACAATCAGAACCGGAGGTACAATAGCAAACTGGTGAAGAAGTACTGACATTTGACTTTGATACCATTCCCATTGATATGAGACCGCTGGCTTACTACGCACAAAGTTCCTTGAGTGACGGTATCCAGATCGCGTGCCCACAACAATAGTCCGTCAATGGTGATGACATGCACATATATATTGGGTATGAAGATATATACCATTTCATTTCCTTTAAAGAAATAAGTGCAAGCAGTATAATGGTTTACATCAGGTAATGGTTTTTTCCTTAAACAAGACTTATTGTTCCAATTAGAATGGTGATACATATATATGTTGATTTTAGGGCTGCAAGTTTGACTTTCATATTTTGCAGCTATCTAGCGGATTGTTGTGCAAGAGCAGGAATGGATCAACGTTATGATTTTATTTCTCCATTCCTTGTCTCGCCAGTGTAACAGAATGTAGATCGCGTAGCGTACATTAGAGAGAGAGCCGACAATATCATCCGGATCATAACAAACACACCAAGGGGAAGGCTTGTTCTCATGCCATATAACAGCGGCCAACATTGGATTGGCTGTTATTAATCCGTGGGATGACTCGGTCCTCTATTTCAATCCTCTTGGAAACGATCCGGGTGAAGATTTTCAACAGCTAATTACGTTGTAAGTATTCTTTGATGTTCATATTAATGATTTGACATTCCAAGGTTGTAGTTACGGATGTATTGATATTTGTTAAATTGTTAGGGCACTAAACGATTGGAAGTTGCTGGTGGGACGAGGAATAACAAAGCGACGCAACTGCCAGACGTTGATTCAGACTGCTCGATGTCCTATACAACAAGGAAATGTGCAGTGCGGCTATTTTGTATTGGGGTTCATGCGGGAAATATCGTTGATCGTCGATGGCATTGCCTTACTTCAAAACAAGACTTCTTATACTGAAGCTGATTTGAATTTGGTTAGGCAAGAATGGACTACATATGTCATGCGCTTCATACAATATTGAGCAAAGTATGAAGATAAATTTTGTATAGGCGTTATATTAATTATTTTTGTACATTGTGACATTTATTTGCCATATCAGTTTTGTTATTATTTTATTCTTGGCTGTGTAATTTTTTCTTGTTATGAATGAATGAACTGGTATTAAATTGAACGAATTGGTATTTTTTTTGTTTACTTGACAACATACCACGACGGTTTTCAACAGAAACCGTTGTGGAAGTCTGTATACCACGACAGTTTGTAGATGCACCGTCGTGATAAATCACCTACCACGATGGTGGCATATAGAAACCGTCGTGGTACGCCAATATACCACGACGGTTTCAACTTTCCATAGAGCCACCGTCATGGTAAGGAGAACTACCTCTACGGTGGCTTACATTAACCGTCGTGGTACATCGGTCTACGACGACGGTTTTTGTCAAGTCACCGTCGTGGTATATAGTTTACCACGACGGTGACATATAGTAACCATCGTGGTATATTATATACCACGACGGTTTCAACTGTACATAAACTCACCGTCATGGTATGTAACATTACGATGATGGTGGCTAATATAAACCGTCGTGGTACGTCGGTCTACTACGATGGTGAAGATTATGAACCGTAGTGGTATTTTTTGTACCACGACGGTTTTTTATAAAAACCGTCGTGTTAGATTTAATTCCACGATGGTTTTGTTTACCAAAAACCGTCGTGGTATGTTGCTAAATTATCCATTTTTTGGGCCTATTTTACCTATTCCGTGACAGGAAGAAGACCATCGTTGAATATGAAAAGATTCCACGACTCTGGATTCCATGACGGTTGGAGAACCGTCGTGGATACCTTACACGACGGTTAAAAACCGTCGTGGAATCGACATTCTATAGTAGTGTATTTTCTTTTAAAAACATTCCCAATTATTCATTGAAATACTCTGTACCATTATCAGTATGAAGAATACGGATTTTAGTTTGAAACTGAGTTGTAATCATGTTATAAAAATCCTTAAACAATTTTTTAACATTAGATTTTTCACTCATTAAGTAAATCCAACACAATCGGGTATGATCATCAATAAATGTAACAAACCAATTTTTCAGGAAATAGTGGTAATTTTAGAAGGCCCCCAAACATCACTATGAATTAAGTAAAAAGGTTTTGAAGGAACATAAGGTTTCAACACATAAGTAGTACAATGACTCTTGGATAAATAACAACTTTCACAATGTAAAATAGAAAGATCCAAGCCCTTAAATAAAGTAGGAAATAAATGTTTGAGATATGGAAAACTAGGATGTCCTAGTCTAAAATGCTAAAGTATTATTTGTTCATAAACAGGAGTAGAACTGACACTACCAAATCCTTGAGCTATTTTATTACTAGAGGAGTCACCATCGAAGTAGTAAAGTCCATCCACCATTCTAGCACTGCCAATCTTCTTCCCCGAGTTCTTGTCCTGGAATTCACAGTGAGAATCAAAAAAGATAACACGGCAATTAGAGTCTTGGGAAAGTTTACTAACAGACAAGAGATTACAAGCTAGCTTAGGGACATGTAGTACTGATTTAAGGCTAATATTTTTGGATAGTTTTACCAAACCTTTTCCTATAATTGGTGAGAAGCTACCATCTGCAATTCTAATTTTGTCTAAACCAGAACAGGGTGAGTAGGAACTAAACAGGTTTGAAAGGCTGGTCATGTGATGGGAAGCCCCAGAATCAATGATCCATGGAGCAAATTCTAAACAACAAGAAAGAGCATAAGGTTCACTACCTGTTTGGGCAAGAGAAAAATTAGGAATACCGGATGATGAATTGGATTTTAGCAGTTTAAGAAGATGATTCATCTGCTCTTTGCTGAATGGACCTGCTTCGGCTTCATTGGCAGTAGGAGGTGCACTGCTGTTCCTACTCTTCCTATTGGCAGGCTTATCGTGAATTTCCAGCAGGTCTCCTAAGTGTGGCGAGGATGATTGCAGTAGTCACACCAGACCCGTGGCTTGTCTTCGGCCTTCCTCGGGTAACTTGCTGCCTTATTAGCAGTAGTGTCAGAAGTAATCAAGGCAGAAGTTTCTACACCCCCGCTGGTAACCTTCTTGCCTATCATCACGTTCCTCCGGCTTTCTTCTCTTCAAACCTCTGTAAATACTTAACCAAGAGAAGGAAGAGGCGATCTGCCGATGAGTCTTCCTCTTACTTCATCGAACTCCACATTCAGCCCTGCAAGGAATTTATAGATTCGGTGAGCCTCCACGGTTTTCTTGTTATGATTGGCGTCATCAGTGGATTTCCATTCATAGTCATTGAACAAATCCAGGTCTTGCACAACCATTTCAGCAAATTGAAGTACTTGGTGACTGTGTCCTCCCCCTGCCGGATTTCCCCCAGTTTTAAAGTCAACTCATAAACTTGAGACTGATTTCCCAAATTAGAATACATCTGGTTAACATTTTCCCAAAGTTCCTTAGCCATGGAGTAGCACATATAATTCGAACTAATGTCCTCGTCCATGGAATTGACGAGCCATGTCATGACCATCGAATTCTCTGCATCCCATGTAGCATAAGCCGGGTCTTGAGGGGCTGGTGCCTTCCTATCTCTCGTCAAGTAGCCGATTTTTCCACGCCCACGAATATACATTCGAACTGACTGAGACAATCGCAAGAAGTTGTCACCATTCAGGCGGATTGTGGTGATCTGGACAGAATGGGAGTCGGATGTTGGGGCTTATGAAATAGTGTTATTGGAGGAATTTAGGAGAGAGGCGGAAGAAGGAGCAGATTCTGAGGATAAATCAGACATGGTAGGTAATTGGGTTTTTGCAAGGAGACGGCTAGGATTGGGCTAGGGTTTGCAGGTAGGTGTAGGGCTGAATCAAATAACCAATTTTGGCTCTGATACCATATAAACTTAGAGAGAAAGGAATTCTGAATTAATGAATTCTTGTATTAACAAATGAACATTACACGGCTCCTCTTATAGAGGACTCAAAGAAAGAGAATGGGAAACTTTCTCTATAATGGCTGTCAAATATCTAACTTTCCTATTTTACATTATTGACTAAAAAACAGAATATTTACAGCTAATCACATCTCATAATATTCGGCTGTATCAAACCAAATCTCCTATTTTCCTACACCAACAATCAGGATGAGGAACGTTTATGCATATTGAAGATTAATCACTCTTATGACTGAACCACCTCGGAATTTCACTTCCTGGCCGATAACTTCGATTAAATCCCTGTACGCAACATGGAGAAGAGAAAGACATTGCTATATTAACAATCCGACCAAAATCTTAGCTACTACATAATTAAGTAACGAGGAAACTTAAATTATTAAAATGCAAAATTTAGGGGGAAAATTTTTTGGAGAGGCATACCTAATAAAATTTACAATCAGTAGCTCCATTTTTAGAAAATAAAGTTGCAAAACGCAAAATTCTAAACAATGCTTAATTCATAAGAACTCTGCGTGCATTCCAATCTAACATTTCACAACCCAAAAACATCAATTCCTCCAATTCATAGCCTCTATTATAGAGATCCCCAATTTTATTCTACCAATGGTATTGAACTTGACACCATCTTCAGTGAAGTGCAGAACCTCGCATCAAGCACTAATAGAGACGAAGGAAGTACTGGTAATGATTCAAGTTTTTGACAAAAACCAATGTCGAGTTCTTGTAATAAAGATCTTAAACTATGGATACTGTTAGGGAGACTCTAGGTTTTGGAAAAACCTTAGGCTTAATTTTTTAAGCCCGGTTAAATTTTTAATGGAAAGCGGTAGCTCCTTAGTTGCTGCAAATTTTAGTTGGAGATGCTCTAAAAATTCCACAGGCTCTGATATTATTGGAAACCTTTCCGACTTTGACAAAAAATTACGAGAGGGAAACCATGATCCGCAATTGGACGTGTCATGCTGAAATGTCCAGGTGAGCACTTCTACGGTTGTTAGACTGTTGGAAAGCCCTGATAATTTGGAAAGAGATGGGCAGCCTATCAAAGAAAGCTTTTTAAGCTCTGTAAGATGTTGAAAATATGATGGAACTTCAGTCTAACATGCACAGTACTAAAGAATTATAGTCCCAATATTCGGAGCCCGTGAGAGATTTGGAACTTGAGTTAGGTGCATGGATTCCGACAGATTGATACTTTTTAAGTTATCCAAATTCTGTAAGAAAAGAGATACAGCAACTATTAGTTAAAATGTACGCATCCACGGTACAAAATACATAAACAAATAAAAGACTAATAATAAAAATCTCCCTTCTATTTAAGAGTTTCTGTCAAAAATAAAGTTTTGGAAAAATAAGGGAAAGTTGAGGAAGGTTTTTGTTGTTAACTGACAAATTATAACGACCCTACTTTTCGGACCGTTAACTAACTTACTTATTCTTAATTTATTTAGTCTTATCACTTATTTATGTTAGATTCGAAAAATACAAACACACACACACATATATATATATATATATTATATGCAGATTATACTTGTACTTGAAGAGTTTAATAAACTAAAATTTTAACTAAGGAAATTAAAATTTCTAAATAACAAATGTCATATTCAAATTTGTACTTAGATAATATTTAAAAATCTATAACATCATGTGAGTTAAAAGAAAATACTCTAAAGTCTTTTTCTCGTAAAGTACTCCTAATAGTTTAGTAGTACCAAAATATTAAAAACATAGTTATAAATATAATCGATACAAATATTTTAAGAAGCCTAAATACGGAAATTAATTTCGTGGTAGTCTCCCATTTCCTTCCTTCATCACCTCCGCATAGCTTCACCAGTCTATAAAATATCTAAGTGGTGGGCTACTTACCCGCATTACCTACAACATGAACATACACGTATGAGCTTTCGATTAGCAAGTATAAACAATATCTCACTAAACATTTTCATAAAATCATATCATCGCACGTAACATCATGAATATTCAAAAATCCATATATGATCTATGTGTGTTCAATTATGCTTTATTATATACATATCTTGTTTACTTAAGGGCCTTAAGTCGTATCCATATGTGCGCAACAAATGGGAAGTTGGGGGAGCGACCCTCCAACCACCTCCATGGTCATAATTTATAACTTTCGTTCTTATTATATTCTCTCACTAATTAGAGATTGATACGATACTTATTCATATCTTTTATTAGCCTCCTTCTTATTAATTGTGACACTGTGAAGATTTACATGCCACTATGCATCTATCATGATGGCATAAATATCTGTAAAGCATGTCGATCATATTAGTGCAAAAGAAATTATGCACGTCAAATGCTTAATCAAAGCAATTCATATAACTCATATACCCATCACATTATCAAGGCAAATCATAGTAAACGTAGAGCATCAACAAAGAAAAACATTATATTCCATGCTGTAGGTGAGATTTGTACTTACTTGTCTTATGTGCTTAAACTTCTAGAGTTATACCTCCTACTACGCAAGTTTGAGAAATTGCCCTGATTTAACAATATCTCATTATTAGATAGAATCATAGCTATATTACTTAATTCATTTATTTATTTATTTTATAAATTAAAGTTAGTTTAATTTACTTGTATCATAATTAATAATTAATTCATATTAATTATTAAGCGTTAAATAATTTTCTACTAATTATTATTTAATTAATTTAATTTTACTTAATTTAATTTAATTTAATTTAATTTAATTGATTAATTAATTAATTAACTAATTAATTAGGTAGTAGTTAATTATTACTTTATTTAATTGAGTAATTATAATTAAATTACTTAATTTTAATTGATTAATTAATAATTATATCATTAATAATTTAATTGTGTTACTTAAATGTTCTCTCTCACGTAATAATTATCGATTATTAATTTTCATATTGATAATTAATAATTAGATTATTCTAATAATTAATGTTTGATTAATTTCTAATTAAATATCCATAGTTATATTAATAATTATATCAATGATTAATGATCAATTAATCTCTAATTGATCAAATATTATAATTATGTAGTTACTCAACATAATAATCTTACTTACACAGCTAATTATCATTTATTAACTCTTATTATTAATTAATTAATTACTTACTTTATTAATTACTAATTAACATTCTAAGTATAATTATATTTTGTTATATATTTATTAGTTTATTTCTTAATTAATTAATCAGTCAATGTGACAAGGAATCACCTAAGTGTATACCTTCCATCTAGTATTGAATTTGTAAGGCTCAATCTCATTAGTTATGATTATTTAGTTGGCTAAAATAATCTTTTGGTTTATGCCCAATAATCTTCTAATGTACTTTATCTTAGTCCATCTAAAAAATTGTGATTCAATTTTATAAAGTTAGGGTTTTCATATTATTTGATCATACACTTAATACCAACTCATTTAATAAATAAATATGTCCATATATTATAACTTACCTTTATGTCATATTTTAATATTTAATTGTTTTGTCGGCGTGGGATTTTAATTTTTAAGATTTATTTAAATTTGAGTATAATCCCGTTTTGGACACTTGATAACTCGTTGGAAAGCTTGAAGTATCTAGTTTTTGTCTTTATAATTTGTTTTTCAAGATTTCAAGCATTTCACACATTAATGTAAATATTTTTCTAAGTGTCTTATGATGAAATCTCACGTAGGGGTATGGGACCTTGACAAGGGGCCAACGGACCGATTAAAACATTAAATATTGCTTTTTAGCACTGGAGAGAGCAGAGGGGTGGAATTACAAGAGAGCCCCTCTGAAACGCACTGAAAATACACTTTATTAATTGGAAAACAAAGAAAAGAGATGAGATGAGAGTAAGGGGACAGCAGTGGCCTGCCCTTTCAGCTGCTCAACTGCTTCGGAAATTAATGGCTCCTCCTCTAAACCTTACTGGTTACCACCACGTGTACGTTTCTTCTCTTCTCGCTTTTTCTCTTCTAATCTTTATTTAATTTCTCATACTTGGCCCAAAATGTACTTTCTTTTCTTTATTCTTGGTTTGTTTGTTGAAACTTCAACCATTAATTTGTTTGCTTGCAACCAAATCCTCTACAGATTGACTTAGAACTTCTATTCGTACAAAAAAATTAGGAATACCTAATATTTTCTCTGCATTGAAACTCATTCAAATAGGCTAGAAATCCCTTAATATTTTGAGGCAAAATTGTGGGGGAATTAATGTGTTGAAGAAGCTCAATTGGAACTGGATTAGAAACGGAGCTTCGTCAAGGAAGAAGGAAGAATAGCATCAACTGATGGCAAGGGTGAATTCGAAATCCTAAATGAACAACACCGTTGGATTTTACTACATTGTTAACAGTGGTTGAGCCATGATTTTTTTTTAAATATCTTTTGGAGACATGAATTAAATTGAAATTTTGAGTAAACTTACGATCAATGTTTAAAAAAAAAAGCACTCTCAACGTCTCTTTTCACTTTGATTTATGGCTTTTTTCTTCTTTTAAAGTAACTTAACTTGTAATAGAGTTCAATTCACCTTTTAAAGTTACAATTTGTAAAATTTGCATAGCAATGTAGTTGATTTAGGTTTAGTTGGTATTTTAAGTTTGAATTATGTTTAGAATTCAAAACTTAGGGTAATTATTGAAATCTTTAACATTTCTATATGCAGAAATTAGAATTATTAAAAATAAATTAGGAGGAAAACTATATATATATGTATAAAAGATTATTCTCATCTATATCCTATATATTTTAGTTTCTCTCTCACTTTATCTCATAAACTTTAAAAACTCTCACTTTACTTCTCTGAATTTTGAATTTAACTCTACTTTACCCTTTTCTAATCAGAATTTCAATTAAAAACGGATGGAAAGATAGAGGAATTAGTCTCACTAAACATATTCTTTAGGATTTTAGCAAACAGAAAAATATTACATGACTACACTTAACTCACTTTTTTTCTTTTTTTTATAATTGAAATTTTGATAAAAATGATAAAGTAAGTTATATTCAAAATTTAAGGGATTAAATAGGAGTTTTTAAATTTCAAAAGATAGAGTGTGAACTGTCCAAAAGAAAAATGGGATATAGATGAAAATAACAATAATAATAATAATAAAATAGTAAAAATAAAATAATAGTCATTTAGTTGCTCTCGAGCCAAAGGTCGCCCTGTCCTACAATTTGTCATATGTCGCTCATGGAAGGGTAGTTTCGTCATTTTGGTGAAAGAGATTTGTTTTTCCAATTCCAATAATAAACCAATGATTTTTCAAAAATAATAATAATAATAATAATAACAGACCAATGATGAGTTAATTTTTTATATCAACTATTTTTTAGCAGAAGCCGTTAATTTCCTTTTTGGTTAATACGGAAAGGAGAATCCTTTCCGTATTATTGAGGATTCTCATAATACGGAAAGTAAGTTATATTCATAATATTGAGGATTCTCATAATATTGAGAATCCTTTCTGGCTTTGTTATGTCTGTAAATTGTTCGACGAAAGTACTGTGGAGTTAAATTCAGTATTGCTATTTACTTACGAAATAGAGAATTCTATTTAATTTTTTTGATTTCATTCATTTCATTTTTTTGTATTTTGGCAGGCTAAATTTGACTTGATTGACTGGTAAAATAGCCAATAGAGGTGAACTAGTGCTGAAAATCCCACAAGGTGTTCTGGGCTCAAAAAAGTGAAGAAGTTTACTCGTAATACTATAAAATGTTTACCAATGATAAAAGGCCAGAAGAGCGAACCGGAAGATATGGAACTCCAAGGCTGCAATATCTTCAGGTGACCGATTCTTCCTTCATTTTGTTAGACATCCTTGTTTGTTATGTCTTGTTGTAGTTGTTCTTGGTGTTTTTCACCGAAGTTCGGTTTACTTTGTTTCAGGAATTGGTGACTCAGTTCCAGAACTCTACTAATGAAGGTGAGTTTTGTTGCGTTTATCATGTCTTTATCGGTATTCCATGCCCCTCTAAATAGCTTTACTCTTGCAAGGTGGTAATTATGGGACTTGATTCTCGTCACTATCAAGACTATTTCCTAATCTAGTGAGCCAAATAGGCTTTTCAATATTGAATGCACAATTTTGACTGCTCAAATTATATTCAGAGATGGTACGTCTTTAACGGTCCTAATAATTAAGCAGCAATACCTAAATAAATGTTCTTATATGACGAGGAAACTCGTGGTATATTTGTTCTTACGTGCATTGTGGGGAAATATATCACGAATGGATATGGTCGAGTTAATCTGGCAACGGAATCACCTGCACTTACTTTAACTATCTGGAATCCAAAATCTTGTTAGTAATTTTGGAAGGATAATTTCCCAGAAATGATAGCTATCTTTTGACTTGTTCCTACAGAAACAAAAGAGAGACTCGTTGCTAATTTGGCCAACTTTGCTTATGATCTATATAGTTATACGTTCTTGCACCAGGTAAGAATGCTTGTTTTAGAGTATTTGGCTAGGAAGGTAAATTCAAATCGTATTTTTGAAGTTTGGCCTCATAATAACTTCAAGACTACAAACAGCTCAATGTTTTGGAACTTTTCGTAGACTGCATCACAGAACCCAATGAGAAGCTTGTGGAGTTCGGAATAGGAGGGGTCTGCAATTCTTGTGCTGGTAAGTTCAAGTTCAACCTTGCAAACCCGATGCAGAATAATATTAGATTCTCTATTTACTTTTGATTCAATTAGGGATTTATGTTCATTTATCCCTAGAATCTTTTTTTTCTTCTATCCTTTGGCTCTATTCAATTCTCTCTCTAGTGGTTCTCTTTCTCTTCTTAGTTCTGTTCTTCTATCTCTATTCTATCTCTTCTATCTCGGTTCTACAACTGTTTGGTGATCCTGCGCTAATCTTAATTCAGGGGTTTTCTTTTTTCGTTAGTGTCCTTTGCTTTTTTGTGATGTGATCGTGGCTCGCCATCAGTTTCTTGGTAGATTGTTTGTTCATTTATTTGTTTTTTGGGTTGATGTTTTTGCATGTAGATCCACAAAATGCTGCAATAATCACTCAATGTGGCGGAATCCCTCTTGTTGTTCAGTGTTTATCATGGCCGGTAGAAAAACACTGTAAGTTTGTTATTCTAATGTGGCGGTGAAATCATCTCTTTTATATGGTTGGACTAGTTAACTTTCCATTTGTCATTCTTTACAAAAATTTTAATGCAGCCTTTTCAACTTGTGCAGTGCTTCTGCTCAAGTAATTACCACTGTTATCTATCAATTCTAATTATTTTATTATGGTTTCTAGATCCTGTTTTTGTGGTATCTGAACTTTGTAAATTCAACATCAAGTACTGATTTCATAACCGTTTAGGTGAATTATGCACTCGGGGCGCTTTATTATCTCTGCAACAAGTATAACAGGAAAGAGATTTTAAAACCAGCTGCGGCAGAAGCAGTGAGTGTCAGCTTCAGTAATCTGGCCAAGGCTTTTATGTAAAAACATGTATGGAAAAACATGTCTGAAGAAAACTAACCAATAAAAATACCCTCTTAAATTTAGATCACATACATTATACATGAGACCAAAATTTTAAAAAAATGGACAAAACCATCAACTTTTAAAGAGTTTAGGGATAATTTTGACCAATTACTCAGGAAAAAAAAAAAGAAAAAGAAAAAGCAATGCTATGAAACAGATCTATCTATTTTTCTTATTTTCTTCCCACAGAAGACTAAACAGTAGGTCAACCTCTTGTGGTCCTACTTTCCAAAGGATTTTGTTTTATTTTTATTTTCTTCTACGAAATTTGTGGGAAGGTTTTTGTTTTTATTTTTATATTCTTCTACGAAATTTGTTGGAAGGTACAAGCAAATGGAAAATAAATAATAGCCGGTGGTACTAGTAAAGGAAGAATCCGTGGTATAGTCTTTTTGAGAAAAACTATCGGTAGTGTCTTATCCAATTATTAATAGTTATTGTTGTTTTAAAATCTACGGTCAGAAAATAGTTGTAGTATAAAATGTGAAGTGGTAGATTTATACTAATGAGTTTCTAAAAAAAAAATTAGCTCCTTAAAAAAAAAAAGCAAAAAAAAAAACTTTAGCAAAGAAGTTGTAGATTTCCATTGACGCCGCCACCTCTCTCTCCTCGCCGTCGTAGATCTCACCGGTGACCCTTGTGAGAATGATAACGATCTCGTCAAGCACTCTCCAACGTGCAATTTGGTGGCCGGAGGACATCCTAACCCAGACTCGCCGCAAAGGCCATCGTCGTTGAAAAAGATGAGCTCAGGGTGTTGACGACCACAAGAACAGACAACATGCGTTCTAAATCGCGATTTCGTCACAATTATGGCGTCGCTCGAGGTCATTTTCATCATGGGAGTTGATTTACAGTTAAAAATCGAATGACCCGATTGTGAAAAATCTCTTTTTCCTCTTGATTTAGACTCTTCATGGTCTCAGTGGCTTTTACTTCCTCATGAGCAACACTTGGAGGTTTTGCCTCCATCTCAAACTCGAAACCTGAACAATCACAATATAGCAATTAGCAAAAGTTGTTATCGAGGACGTCAGCACAGGACGCTATGAAGAGTGGGAAAGAAAAAAGTGGTATATTAACAAATTTCTTTAATTTAGAAACCAAAATTTTCCTTTCTAGAGATAATAAGAAGAAATATTAACAAACAAGAAAATAGAGAATGGTTTTTAAGTACAGCGACAAATGAGCTTAGGGATGAAATTGAAGTTTGAAAGTGACAAATAGAAGGGGAGAGGCACACCTGAAGAAATTAGCACCTTAATTTAAAAAATAAAAGTTCCTTATAACTGCATGCAACATTCAAAACTGTGCTTCATCCATAAGAATTTAGTGTGCATCCTCATCCAACATTTGATTTAGACTGTCCATCGTTAACATCATCTTCTACTTTCGCTGATTCAGTGAGAATCCTTGAACTCACCACTTTGTTGATTTCAAGCTGTGAAAGTCGGTGGGAGTGACGGAAATGATGGTCGAGGTTGACATAATACCTGATGCATGCAGCTTAATTCCTACATGTTCCCTCTTACCTTGAAGCCGCTTCTAGGCAATATGCTGAAAAACATAATTTGCTTATACAATATTTTTTTCAAAATGCATAGAGAATACATATATAAAAACAACTACTACTCTCACTTGAGTTATGAAAAAAAAATATATACACTGATTTTTATGGAAAGCACCACCACACTTGTATTTGACAAACAATATATAATAAGCATCAAAACAGAGCTAACAAAGTCTCCAAATTAACTACAAATTAAAGGAAATAAATTTCATTTATTAAAAAAAAAAAAAAAACACACACACACACACACACAATGAGCTTACTAACACAAACACACAGACCACTAAAAAGGGCAACTTCAAACCCAAAAGCTTCCCCATCCTCTGTAGCTAGGACTTGATAGACTCTCCACCAACCTGATCCAACACAAAAAGACCCGAGAACCAATTAAAATTTCAAAGAACATCGCAATCAAAATTTGTTCAAATGCTTTAAAAAACCACCAATATCGGAAATACAATGACGGACACGAGTGAAGGTTTCCAAAATCTACTGCAATGCATCAGAGAAATAAATTAGCTTAAATTGAAGAAGATACATACACACACACACCCACATATATATACACTAGCTATATGCGCGAATATCGTGTAAAAAATTTGTTAACTTTTTTTTTTCTTTTATATATATGGATGTTAAACTGTAAATAATAATAATATTATTATTAAATAAGAAAAATATAGCTATAAATTTTTTAACAAACTATTTTATTTTCTTAATTTATAATTTTATTAAAGTTTTAGTGGAATCATGTAAGCAATTAATAAGAAAATTATAGAAGATAGTGAAGACGTTTTAGCAGAGGTAAATTAGAGAAAAATTTCAGGGTTTAAATGAGAAATATTAGTCGAGTGACTTGGAAGAAAAAGACATTTAAGTAATATTAATATTTATAAGGGTCGTATTTGAAAAAAAAAAATCGACTTCATGAAAAATATTTTTAAGTAGCAGACTGCAGAGGCGAGAAAATATTTTCAAAAGGATATATTTAAGAAAATAAATTGTCAATTAGGCACATATAAAAAATAAAACTTTTTCTTTGAAATAAAATATAAAAAAAAAAGACATACAAAACTACATACTTCAATCAAACTATTGTTTTGTTGCCTAACAGTATATATTTATAGGTAAATATAGTATTATTGAGAAAATAAGATTTTATTGAATACAATAAATATTGGTGATTTTTTTTTTTGGGAATTGCATATGAATGAGAAATTTATTTTTACGTAAGGTATGTTTCAGAAAATTTTTTAAAAAAATCAGAATTTTGGGGGCAAAGAAGAAAAAAAAGAAGGTAGAGCTTGTTTAATAAAAAATGATTTCGGTCAATCAAGTAAATCAGATAGAATATTAAATTAAGTGCACATATAAAAACGAAAAAAATTTTAGAGTACTTTCGTAGGAAACCTTTTTATTAGAGCCATAACAAAAGTAAATACGAATAGCATTCTTGATTTTATATATATATATATATATATATATATATATAATAAAGGATTGTTGAAGAAAAGAACATTTAAGTAGGGACATATATGTAAAATTTTTGTTTCAATAGGAATAAATTAGAATAAAAAAAGAATTTTGATGATGTATAAATAATTAATAATATAAGCATGCATTTGTTACTAAAATTTGAATTGTTGTATTTAGGTTTGAGTTGAATTGTGAATTGCTTGAGTTGAAAAAGTGAAAAAACTTGAAATGTGTTCAAAAAAATTTTAATATAGAGCTTGTTTCGTTTATCTTGAAATTCTATGCAATTTAAAAAAAATTAATCTCATTTGAATTTTTTTATATAAAATTATAGACTTTTAAAATTTAAGTTACAAATAGTATAAATAGTAAAATTAAGGTTGATTTTAAAAAAAAAACAAAATTTTAATTGTAATTTATGATTCAAATATTGATGCCAAACATACCTTAAGAATTTTATGGGGAAAATAAAGGTGAAAACGTAAAACAAAAAAACAAAAAAAGTACTAAAAGGTAAAGCAAGCAAAAAGTAATCGCAGCAAAAAAATAAAATGAAATAAAATAAATTAAAGTGGAGAGTAGAGACTAGAAGGTAGTAATAGAAATATAGACTCAACTAACAAAATGAGTTGAACACTCATGAATAAGCATTATTAAAGAAGATACAAGGGAAAAGTTTATAAATTACCTATGATGACGAAAAGTGATTTTCATGTCATAAATCTCTTAGGGAGCGGTTCACAGTGATCTTCTTCTTGATCATCTGACTCAGAATGGATGGCTTCTCTTCCGCTTGAGTCAGACTCTCCACTGCCGTTATCATCATCATCATCATCATCATCATCTTCTTCTTCTTCTTCTTCTTCTTCATGATCGGCTTCTTCTCCACTTGATTTAGATGCGTAAGAGAATTTCGATAAGTAACCAAATCTCTCTGCTTCTTGGCTGTATAGGAGGTGGACCCCACACTTGTTGATTTTTGCAAGTTCCTGATGTTCCTCGTCCAAACTAAAGGAGAAAGAGGCTGTAGCAGAGGAAGTGGTGCACGCAGCAATCTCATAATTAAATCTTCCTTCCTCTGCTTTAATGTACTCACCAAATTCTTCATCCGAAAATTCCTCCTGAAAATCAAATGTAAGGAACTCACCGTATGCGTTATCCATAAATACGAACACGTGTTCAGAATTCAAAGAGCCATTAATATTCTTCTCACTAGTTTCCTCGTAAGGAATGTGGTAACATCCATTTTGACAATAATCCTCATATTTATATGAAATACAGATGTCCAGACTTCTTCTTTGCCTCCATGAATCACCATTAGGGAACATATAAGTGGAGTCCACATGAAGCTTCGACCAAATATCGGGTAGCATGAGGTCTTTGAATTCAACAATAAGGCAAAAGGCGAGACCCAAATAGCTGCTGTTGTACCATTGATGATGAGGATGAGGAAGGTTTATACATATTGAAGATCCCTCACTCTTATGACTGAACCACCTCAGAATTTCACTTCCTGGCCAGAAACTTCGAATCCTGCCCTGAACGCAACAGGGATGAGAGAGAGACGTTCCTATATTACAATCACACCAAAATCTTAGCTACTACATACTTAATTAAGCAATGAGGAATATGATTAAAATGCAAAATTTGGTGTGGTGGGGGTGGGCGCTGGTGGGTGTGTGTGGGAGGGATTGGAGAGGCGTACCACTTGGAATACCGTCCAAAATCTATATTTAGAATAATAAGTTGCAAAACGCAAATTTCTAAACAGTGCTTCCTCCATAAGAACTTTGCGTGCATTCTCATCCAACAGGTGACAACCCAAATACGCAAAAGCCTCAGTAAAATGGCCATACATATAGTTCCAATTTTGTTTGACCGATGGTATTGAACTTGACACCGTCTTCAATGAAGTGCAGTACCTCGCATCAAGATATTCGAGAGACAATGGAAGTACCGGTAATGATTCGAGTTTGTAACAAAAACCAATTTCGAGATACTTTAAAGAGCTTAAACTATAGATACTGTCGGGGAGAAACTTGAGCTTTTCGCAAAATCGTAGGCTTAAAATTATAAGCCCAGTTAAATTTTCAATTGAAGGGGGTAGTTCCTCAATAGCTGCAAAATCTAATGTGAGATCAGTAAGAAGTTCCATAGGCTCCAAGATTATTGGAAACTTTTCCAACTTTGATGATAAATTGAGAGAGGGAAACCATTTATTGCAGTGTTCTCCTAATCTACAACGGGTCATGTAATGCTCAGCTGATCCGGTGATCACATCTAATTCTCTTAAATTCTTAGGAAGCTCTGATAACTTGCAAAGAGATGTGCAGCCACTCAAATAAAGTTCTTTAAGCTTGTTAAGATTTCGAACATATGATGGAACTTCAGTCAAATGTACACATAAACAAAAATTCATAATCTCAATATTTGGAGCCTGTGAAAGATCTGGAACTTGAGTTAGGTGCTTGGAGCCATACAGATTGATACTTTTTAATTTATCTAAATTCTGAAATAAAAGAGACATGACAACTATCAGTTAAAATGTATATATTCTTAGTACAAAATGCATAAACAAATCAAAAGATTAATAATAAAAATCTCCCTTCAGTTTTCAAGTTTTGACTTGTTATTTCTGAAAATTAAAATTCTGAAAAATTAATTAAAATTTGACTAGATTTTCCTCTTTCAAACAATACACTGATTATCCAAACAACTTTTATTTTGATTAAAAGAAAAAAGAAGAAGAAGAAGAATAGAAGCTCCATGTTTTGAATGAGGACATTGAGCGTCGCTCTATTCTTGTTTGGCATTATTATTGGAATTCCAAAAATCTTAACCCCCATTAGTATTTCTCTTATTTTAGGGTAAAATCTAGTAATCTACATTCATGATATCTCAATTTTAACTAAGGCAGTTGGCAGGTTCGGAATATAAAAATTTGATCAAATTTTATTGTATCAATTTTAATTTTTAGAAACAAAAGTTGATTTCGAAAAAAGAATTGAAAGTTATAATGAAGGTTTTTGTTGTAAACTAATAAATAAACGAAGATAACTAACAAATAAACGAAGTTAGTTAGGCATACCGGGGCTCCTTCCCAAAGTTTTTCAAGTCGGCTTCCAGGCATGTCTAGTGCAACGAGCATCTCTGCAATAAAATTTGTTGATAGCGATTTCAAATGGCATGCATACCAATTGATATACTTAAGCTTACAAGGAAAAGCGAGAGGATGCTCATGATCTTGAGGAAGGCATAATTTGCCACCATTAATTTTGAGTAATCTTAATCTGCGCATCTTTGAAAAGGTTGTAGGCAACAAGCTAATCTCTCGGTTACAAGTTGAAGTATCCAAGGATATTCCTTCAATGGTTTCCAATCCCTGACAGTAAGAGCAAAGCATTAATAAGCATATATAGTTTAGGAATAAGAAATAAAATCTGTTCATGAAAAGCCTAAACTAATCTAATGAGAATAATATTCTGTAGCATCTAACTTTGAGGACTTACTATATCATTCTCAACTGCTTGATAGATATCTTCGGCATCCGTTAGCCTAGTACCTTTTCTGGGATCTTGATTAGTAGAATGTGGCCGAACAATTTGAGAAGCCATCACTTGCAGTAAACTATGCATCTCTACGGTGTTCCAAGGCCCAATAGTTATTAGGGCTTTATCGATGAGAACTCCGATTCCGTCAGTTGCATAGAGATCATCTAGTATTTCTTGTACAAGATCCCTGTTCTCCCCACTCAAGAAAAGTGCAATGTCAATAAATATCTCTTTCTGAGTATCATCAAGTGCTTCATAGCTAATTCTCAACACCCTCTCAATTTTCTTATCTGGAAACCTTTCGAGCTTATTCAAGGCACTTTCCCACGCTTCTATATCTCTAGATAAAAGGTGGCGGCCCAAAACTACAAGAGCCAATGGAATTCCTCCTGCATAATCTACTGCCCTTTTTGACAACTCGTTTTTGTTAGCAGTCGGAGACTTCTTCTTAAAAGCATGTAGAGAAAAGAGATGAAGAGCTTCATTATCATTTAGTCCCTTAACCTCATATATTCGACTAACATTCAAATTCTTAAGGACTTGCTGATCTCTACCTGTTATAATAACTCTACTTCCACGACCAAACCACTCTCCAACCAACTGTTCCCAGTGCTCTGAATCATCAACGTCATCAAAGACAACAAGTACCTTTTTATGACGGAGCCTACGTTTTGTAAATGGTTGGAACCTTTCACCATCCATCAACTTAGAAAAAATTTCATCTTGTAGATGAGTTGGACCGTGCTTCTTCAATTCCTCTCGAACATTATCGAGAAAAGCGCAAGCTTCAAAGTGAATCGATAAGCGGTCGTATACAGCACGAGCCAGTGTTGTTTTACCTATGCCCCCTTGGCCCCAAATGCCTATAGGACCAAGTTTGTTTAAGGAGCCAATCTGTAACAACTGTTCAACCTCCTCAATTCGTTCATCAATTCCAACCAAACCCCTCAATTTACGGCTTGCCACGGAGATAGCGTTGAGTTTATTCTTAACATCGTGAACAATTGAGTCAATTAATTGGGACTCAGTCCTACCAGTATGTACACATATGTACATAATTCAAAGGTAACTATTAGTATAACCATATATATATATAATCACCTATGTACATTATTCAAAGTTAACTACTAGTACAACCATATATATGTAATCCTGAAAAGCTTTCACCGTTTAGGCAAGTGTACCGTCAATTTTGTCTCTATTTCTATATCAACTAGTCTAAAGTATGTGCTATGCACATTTTAGATGTATTTGAAGAATTTTATCTATACATGAAAAATTCAAAATAATAAGTTAAAAAAATAGACCAACAAAATTTAAATTAAAAAAAAAGAATCAAAGGACCTAAAAATAAAAAAGAGAGGCATGAAAGAAATACAAAAAAAAAAAAAAAGGGATAAAGTAAACAATACAATAAAAGGACTAAATTGTCAAAAATACTATAATGAAGCACAATTACAAACATATAAAACCTATGTTTGGGAAAAAGGACGAATATGGATGTAATCAGTCATGCATGATCTATGTATATGTATATATGTGTATATATTGCTAAAAGTCATGCATGAGATAATTTAATATCAGAGCAAATTATGATTACGTACCCAGACTCTTTTGGAGTCCAACCAGATAGATTGCCTATTTTATCCAAAGCTTGTCTCCATTCTTGTAATTTCATATCGTCAAATTGTGTTCTGAGTTTAGCAAATGCACCTGCATAGCTTTTTTGTTATTTACGTACATCCGATGGATCAACCTTGTAAAAACTGGTATAACTTCGACTTGTCCTTTCGTTTTCTTGCATTGAAGAATGTGCACGAGTTCATCCAAGCACCATCTTGAGGAAGCATAATCTTCCGACAAAATAACTAAACAAAGTTTTGATTCTTCTATTGCTTTCAAAAGTATGGGTGATATTTCATTTTCCTTCTTCAGATCTTCCTTGTCTACGAAGGCTTTGATTTTCTCTCGACACAAAGCGCTATGAATAAGGCTTGTAATATTACTACGGGTATCCTCACCTCTAAAACTGATAAACACGTCATAATTAATCTTCTTCACAATGCTGTGAGAAGAGGAACCATCAGCAGCTGGACCCATACTCGTACCGCCAAATGACCATCAAAAAGCCACTTCCATAATTCTGCACACATACACAAAAAAAAAAAAAAAAAAAAAAAAAAAAAAAAAAAGCGATTTAGCATTACTAAAAACGATATTTCGAAAGGAAAATCTTCCTTTGGGAAAGTCATATTTCGTTAGGATAAATCTTTCGACAAAGATAAAATAGTAGTAAAACAAAAAGTAAAACAACATTTCTCAAATAAAAAACAGGTCAAATATTTCCGACTCATGAACACAGCAAAACATATGATGCTAAAAGAAAAAAAAAAAAAAAAGACAAAAACGAATAAAGGAGTATGAAGATAAATGTGGAAGAAGAGAATGACATAAAGGGAGAGAGGAATAGGGAGACTCACTTGGAAACCAAATGTAAAATAAAAGCCAAATAACACCAACCAAACAAATCATATGTGTGAAGAAAACCACATTATAATAAGCAGCGAAACCTATTTCTGCTTGGCTTTCATATGCTAATTTGTTCTCCTCCATCTTTTCAATACCCTCAAACCACAAATATCATAGAGAACGTAAATCATAAAGGAAAACAAAAACAAAAACAAAAAACAAAAAACAAAAACAAAAACAAAACAAAACAAATTAGAAATACATGCTCATGATCTTCCCAGGAAGATTTGCAATCTTTGAACAAGCTCTTTCTGCGTTAAGAGACGAGAAAAACTAGAAGAACTTCTTTTATAAGTAAAGAGAGAAGAAATGGTCCATAAACTTTTAAACAAACTCTCTCTCTCTCTCTTTCTCTAGAGAACCAAGCATCTTTTCAGTTAAAAAAATGAAACTAAATAGATGATAATTAAAGAGTATAAAGAACAAAAGATGTAAAGAAGAATAGAAATAACAATACATATGTTAGTGTACTGTTTGCTAATACAATAAATAAAAACTTCCCTAAAAAAATAAATAAAAAGATAATAAGTCATGTGATCATTTAATGGACCATAATCTGTGTAAGTTCTCTGTTAGAAAAAAAGACTAGTACTAATTATAAGGCATTGATTTCTTGGATTAGGCTTTGTATATAAGCTTTAGAATGGAAAATCGGAGAATGAGAATCACTTATTAAGACATAACAATAACATAGTTAAATTTCATTAAAAGAAAGAAGAAAAAAGAAAGTCAGTGATACTCTTTTTTTTTCTCCTCCCTCACACTCGTCATATTCCCTTTTGATTTTGGAAAATGGTGGAATGAAGAAAAAAAAAGTTCAGGAAGATGAAAGATGAAAGAATAACATCCGTTTACCAGTTCTATTGGACGTTTTGTCCGCTTAGATCATGTATACAAATTTGAATGGTTAAACAGATAATTAGATGGAGAATCGTGGCAGACGATCTTCATCAAGAACAAGATCAGTTTTATGGATTAGTCCCATAAACAAAAAACTTCAAACGAAGTCAATCTATTTTGAACTAATAATTTTTTTTCTTCTAAAAGCAGCACAAATGTATTGTATTCTAATAATTACAAACACAAAATAAAAATATGCCATGACACCCAATACAATTACCACACGGTGATTGGTATTAGTACTCTTTTTCTTTTTCTTTTTCCTTATGAAATGACTAAACGGGCCAACATCTTTCGGCCTGCTTTTCTAAGGTTTCTTCTATCTTTCTTATCTTCTACGAAATTTCCTGGAAGTTAGAAGGAAATAAAAAATGATAGAGAGTGGGGGGAAAAAAAGAAGAAGAAGAAGAAGAAGACACAAAACAACAAAACAAGAAAATGAAAATGAAAAATAGAACGAAGAAGAAGAAGAGACACAAAACAACAAAACAAGAAAATACATATGAAAAAAGAAATAAGAAAAAAAAAGTCTCATTCTCATTTTTCATTTTTTTATGTGGGAATTCCAACTCTATATCTTATAAAAGAGTCAGACGTAAAATCACGACTAAATTATGTATGCAACTACTTTTCTTTTTTTTTTAATGGTCTTTGCCTCTTCATTTTTTTAATGGTTTTCCCCGTTTCATTTTATTCTTTTAAAGTTTAAATTCGTTTCTTTCACTTTTAAAAATATATAAATATATATTGAGTCCTAATTGGGGATTTTACTGTCTGTATTTTTTAAATCTTTTCATCTTAATGATTTATGTAAATATACTCATTTCATGATTTGTTGGAAATTTTAAATTCTAATAAAAACACTTGCTAAAAAAATAAACACACGATTTTTTGACAGATTTTATCCGATTGATAAAGATTGTTGTTGCCACAGAAGATTAGAAGCCCATGTGAATGTTCAAGAATGAACAAGTTGAAAATTTCACCACTTGAAATCTCGTTCATTTTGTCTAAACATAATTTTTTTTGTTTAAAAAAAAATTTCCTCCAAAAATTTTACATTTCTGAAAAACACAACAGCAAAAGTTTGATGGAATCCCCTAAAACAAGGCTGAGGATCCCTACATAAAATAAAGATGCATTACACGCCTTTTTTTTCTTTAATCATCAAGGGCCCGTCTTAATCTTAATCTTAAGTTTTTAACATAAAAGAGACAATCTTCTTTTCATCTCTACTCCACCTTCAGCCACGTGTGTCGTGTAAGTTCCATTATTTTTTTGGTTTTTTGTTTTTCTTCTTTTCTTGCCTGATGGACGTTATGCACTTCACATGCTAATGCTTACTTTCTTTATTTCCTTTTCTTTAAATTCTTTTTCTTCAAAATGTCATCACTATTCTTTCCTTTATTATAGTTTTTACTATTTCTTCTACATTCTTTCAAAAGATTTTTTTTCATTCTCATTTACATTGGCATAATTCCTCTTGATTATTACTTTTTTTTAGGGGAAACTTCTTTAAACTTACTAAGAAAATACAAAAATACCAACTATAAGAAACCTCATATTGCATGAGACAAAAGTACTCTTTAATAAAAATGGATGCATTAGTAAAATCTGATAATGCTCAAAGAAAAAGATGAATGTTTGAGACCCGATAACGAGAATATACCTCGCCACACTGAAATCGAGCACGTGTAAGGATCTTTTTGAAAAAACTCTAACAATCAATAGTTTTTCCCAATCCATCAAGGGCCAAGACTCAGTAGCACTAGGGTCACTACTAATTCCACATAGAAGTAACTCTAGCGAGACCAAAACACCGTCAATACTCGAGCTAACAGATTGTTGCAGATTTTTTAATACAAGTGTACGTTATCGTCAACAAGTAATAAAATAATAAGTAGAGTATCGTTCCCAAGAGTACTGTTGTTTACCAATTACTAAAATAATATTAACTCTAACTTTATTTGAATAATCGAAAAGAACAAATTAAAAATTAACAAAACCAATAAGAAAAAGCCTAGGATTAATTCAATCTTCACTCAACATTTTATTTGAATCTCTCTACTCTTCACTAGATAAATTAATCAATTTGAACTGTTAACTGAGAGTCCTAAGCTATCTAAAAGCTTCTTCCAATTGTCAGATAGAAATACCCCCCTTAACTAACTCACTATATTCCTGTAAGAATTAGATTAAGAAAAATTCATTAAATATAGGCTCTCTCCATGGTTATACATGTTACATAGGTATATTCCATTCCTACATAAACTCAAGACTTTTGCACATAAATCATACGTCATTTTATCTAAGGCTGAACACAAAAATTCCCTTTTCCAAGTTCATTAGCATTACCAAATAAATCTAATTAGTGACCAATTAATTAGAAGTATTAAGCACAAGACAGAACAAACAATTCAATATCAATTAATAAAATCAAGAGAGAAAGTAAATAAATTCAAACTACATGTTGAGCTCAAATTGTTATCCTCGAAAGAGAAAACCAATTCAAAAATAAAAATAAAATTTCACAAAATAAAGATTCTAGCATTCTTAAATTATAAAAATAAAAAGATAAGAAAATAAAAAGAAAAACCCTTTTTGGAGCTGTCACAAGTCTCCAAGAATTTTCCTCTAATCTTCTTCTCCTCCTCTTCTTGATGATTAAAGATTCAATCTCCCAAACTTTCGTAGAAAACAAAACCTGAAAACTATAAATTAAAATAAAATTCTTTAAAACTAAATCCTAACAAATATTTATTTTTTCCTTTTATTCTTTTTCATCTCTTGTTTGTCGACTTCCAAGAACAACCAAAGATCAAGGCTCCTAGACTAACCCTTATATATCCTATTTATAGACTTGATCCAAAAAGGACAACTTTTGAATCAAAAATTACAGGAAAGGGAAACTTCTGCAAAGGAGGACTGCAGTCTTGAAATTTGGGAATTGAATCCTTCACTTTTCTACCCCTACTTTGCTGAGCTTCAGGGCTGAAATTCCAGGACTGCAGCCTTGGCACTTTGTCCTTCCTGAGCTTTGTGTCCAATAGCACTTGCACCAAATTTGCATGATTTACTTGAAGAGACATTTGCTTTCTAAACTACTTAAACACACTAAAAATAACTTGAAAAATATTAAAATGACTCTTAAACTAGCATCATATCAAAATGATTGTACTCCATTCACTAGGATAAACCCGGCCCCAAACTTAACGTTTTGTTAGTCCTCAAATAAAAATTAGAGCTAGTAGGTATCGATATTAGCAAAACAAACAGTCCTTGATAATGGTGTCAAAAACTTATTGCGGACAAGTGCACGTTATCGTTAACAAGTAATAAAGTAATGAGTAAAATATCGTTCGCACGAGAACTGCTGTTTATCAATTACCAAAATTATATCAACTCTAACTTTATTTGAATAATCGAAAAGAACAAATTGAAAATTAATAAAACCAATAAGAAAAAGCCTAGGATTACAACCTTCACTCAACACTTCACTTGAATCACTCAACGGCTCCGAATCATGTTGAACAAAATTCATGACGACTCGTCGATGAAACATGTTGAAGTACCTCTAACAAGATAAAAACAAAAAAAATTAAAATATAAAAAAATAAATTAAAAAAATGAAAAATATTCAAATTAAAATTAGAGTTAGTTGGTATCAATATTAGCAAAATGTAGAGTCGCCGGCAACGGTACCAAAAACTTGTTGTGGATTTTCTAATGCAAATGTACGTTATCTTTAACAAGTAATAAAGTAATTAATAGAGTATCGTTTGCACGAGTATTGCTTTTATCAATTTCCGAAATTATTTATCTCTAACTTTATTTGAATTATTGAAAAGAACAAATTGAAAATTAATAAGACCAATAAGAAAAAGCTTAGGATTACAATCTTTACTCAATACTTTATTTGAATCTCTTCACTCTTCCCTAGATAAATTAATCAATTTGAATTATTAACCGAGAATCCTAAGCTATCTAAAAGCCTCTTCCGATTGGTCAGATAGAAATACCCCCCTTAACTAACTTACTATATTCCTATAAGAATTAGATTAAGAATTAAAGATTCATTAAGTATAGGCTCTCTCTATAGTTAAACATGTTACATAGGTATATTCCAATCCTACATAAACTCAAAGCTTCCGCACATAGATCATATGTCATTCAATCTAAAGCTGAACACAAAAATTCTCTTTTCCAAGTTCATTAGGGTTATCAAATCAATCTAATTAGTGGTCAATTAATTAGAAGTAATAAGCACAAGATAGAACAAACAATCCGATATCAATTAATAAAACTAAGAAAGAAAGTAATTAAATTCAAACTACATATTCAATTCAAATTGCAATCCCAAAAAAGAAAATGAATTCATAAATAAAAATAAAATTCCACAAAATAAACATTCAAGCATTCTTTAATTACAAAAATTAAAGTAAAAAAAAAAGGAAGAAAAACCCCTTTTAGAGTTATCAAAAATCTCCAAGAATTTTCCTCGAATCTTCTTCTTCTTCTGTTCTTGATGATTGAAGATGCAATCCCAAACTTTTGTAGAAAACAAAACCTAAAAACTAAAAATTAAAATAAAATTCTTAAAAACTAAATCCTAACAAGTACGTTTTTTTTTTTTCTTTTTCTTTTTTTTCATCTCTGGTTTGTCAGCTTTCAAGAACAACCAAAGACCAAGACCCCTAGACTAACCATAATCTCTCCTATTTATAGACTTATTCCAAAAAAGATAACTTTTGAATCAAAAATTACAAGAAAGGGTAACTTTTGCGAACGAGTGTTGTAGCCTTGAAATTTGGGCTTTGCAGCCCGTACTTTTCTGCCCCTGCTTTACCAAGCTTCATGGCTATAGCCCTCAATTGTAGGGCTGCAGCCTTGACTCTCTGTCCTTCATGAACTTTTTGTCCTACAGAATTTGTATCAAACTCGCATAATTTACTTGAAGAGGGATTTGCTTCCTAACTTACTGAAACACACTCAAAGTAATTTGAAAAAACATTAGAATGACTCTTAAACTAGCATCATATCAAGATGATTGTATTCAATCTACCGGTATAAACCCGCTTATCATAGATAAACAACTAACTTAGAAGGTGAAGAAATCACTTTCGTTATTACAAATAATAAAAAGAAATAAAACACTCAAACAAAAGATAACAATGACATCATCATTATCATACATAAACTTACACACCAAAAAACAAAAAACTAATCACACATTGTCGGGAGAAACTGGGTTGCCGAAGCTGAGCTGCAATAGGATGTCCCCGGTGCATGACAACCACGTACCACCACCAACAATCTCATTCTTGCTTTAGTCTTTCCCATAGCATACATCCTCCTGTCACGGGCTTGCCTTTGTCAAGACTCTTACTGTATGATTCTCACCTTCGTCTATAGGGCCAGGAAACCAGAGATAGACCAAAGACTGCTATCGGAATCTGGCCCCAAAAGAGAAAAACGATTAAGAAACCCTAACCCACATGCATTGGAGAGAGAAAGATAAGAGAAAGAGAAAGAAAAGGTAAAAATTAATTTATTAAAAGTTTGCTTTCTTTTTATTATATATTACTTCAACACTCTAACGTTGTTATTGTTGTTGGTGTTGTTTTTTTTTTTTTTTTTTTCCCCTTTTTCTCACATTGTTAGTATTCTTTTCAAGGTCTTTTAATCTTTTTGCTCAAATATATGATTCCTCATATTAGATTATTAAAATACTATGTATTTTTTATAAAATTTTTCAATAAGCTCAAAATTTTTTCCCTCACTTTTTTTTCATCCCAATTTTTATATAACCTCTATATTGTTTGTTAAAAAAAATACTTATGTTACTTCTTCCTTCCTCCCTCAATTTTATTAATCCAAATTCAGATTACATGATCACGCATTTTCAAGATTTTTCTTTAACACTTACATTTTGTCTTATTTCTCAAACATTCTCTTGACTTTTTTATTTATCCTATCATTGTCTCTTTATTTCAATGTCATATGCAACATTCATATATATTTTTTCATCGTTCCACTCAAATACTTGATTTATTATGTCGCTCTTTAAACATATTTCTCTTTTTGATATGTCTACATCAAGACATTTTCAAAAATATATATATACATATTTATGTCTATATCTATTTTAATAACACAATATTATATAGAAACTTACTTAAATAATCTTTTTTTTAATCCATTGACTAACATAATATAAATTCTTTTATTTTAATCAACATGACACAAATTTTAATGTTAATTTATCCCAAATTAGTCTAGTAATTTCTTGTATCATATTGATATAATAATTTTTAAATTTGTATATTTTAAGTATATATATATATATATATGATATTCTAACATTGAGCCTTACAAATACGGAGCACGAATTTCAACTGATCTTCTATACATAAAGTAGTCTGACAACTTTTTGCACAAGAAATAATGTTTAAAAATGAAAACTGACTTTGATAATGGGATGGGCTACACACCATAAATCGACAGTTTTGATTTTTGTTTTTTGATTTTTTTATAAGAAAGATAAAAGTTTTTCTTTTTTCCTACCTCTCTAGAAAAGACTAGATATTATCATTTCTTGGAAATTCCCGCTGCCCCAACCATTCTCCAATTTGATACTTTTCACCACGTGTCTCGGTATAAAGTGGAGCCTTCGGATTTGATTCGCTGTAAAATATGTGGTTTTCGGTGCGTTTTGAGTGATTATAGGAATCGTGAACTTTTTTTTAAATTTGGGCTGATCCTGACAACTTTCTCTCTTTCTTGTAATAGCAGTAGATTGATGCCTTCATTTGTCGTCGATTGAAGCTTTTTTTTTTAATAAAATATTATTTTACTCTCATTTCTACAAGGAATAAGCCACGTGGCTAGCTTCCCCCCCCCCCCCCCAACAAAACCCACCCCACACACACACACACACACACACACACACACACACACACAAACAGCCAACACTTCTATCCTAACAAGCTTTAAAGGTCGAGGGAATGCCATCATTTGTCGCTGATTGAATTTACAAGCAATGAAATGTTTAAGATGATTTCTAATGTTATTGGGAAAATAAATAAATAAATAAATAAAATAAAATAAAATTTTGAAGCCTAATGTTTAGAAATCTAACAAATAGATTCCAAACAAATTTACGAGATTAATTAAAAAAAAAACACACACACACACCCCACCTCAATATATAGGAGATTAGCAAAATGAGACACACTGCAATAATTTTGAAGATTAATGGGATAAATTATCAAAATTAAAAATTTAAAGAGAAGTTAATAAAAAATGATAAATTTGCGGAGTTCACAACACTAATTACCTGGAAATATTTTACTCACCCTTATTGAGAAATCATACAGATTATTCCATCAAATAAATACAGGTCATATACAAACAAATAATGGCACATAAATTCCTATGTCTTCTACAAAACTGTAGTACGAGTTCAGTGGTGGAGTAACGTTACTACTACAGGAAAATAAACCTGTCCCAACCAAATTTTTTAGCGATCAAAAAATTTGGTCGCTAAAGATAACCTGTTGAGACCAAGATTTTAGTGGCAAAAAAATTTTGGTTGCCTTTGACATCATATTACAACCATGTTTTTCTGCTACTAATTATTTGGTCGCAAAATACCTATTTGTTGCGACCAATTAATTTTTGGTCGCAAAAAGTTTGGCGCCAATGGGTAAAAAATGGCGGGTGAACAAACATTCCCTTTTTTGGTCCAAGGAAGTAGACTGTCAGCCACCAATATTTTGGCCACAAAACATCTCATCATTTTAGCAACTAAATTGTGCAGTAATGTTGGTGGCAGAATGTGGTACATTATCTTATGCTAATTATAGCGACCAAAACAATGGTCGCAAAAAACTTTTTAACTTATTTAAGAATAATTATATATTCTTAAAAGGAGAAATTTAATTTTTTTCCTCCGAATTTTAGACCTTTTCATAATATACCCTTCAAAATTCAATATATAACATTCTTTCCCCTTGAATTGTGAAAAAGTTTACAAATTTCTCATCTCAATTAAATTTTTTACCAAAAAATTCATGTAACACTTGTTGGAAGCATGAATTGGGGGTTATAAGTGTGAAATTATGAAAGGGTTTTTTTTTTTTTTTCCTCGCTTTTGTCGTCTGTGATTTGGTGTTTATGTTTATGCTTCTTTTTTTTTTTTTTTTTTTTTCCTTTGAATTAGATATCTTTGTACACCTTTTTTTTTTTTTTTTTTAACTTTTACTTAAAAATCTCTTATACCTTTAATTTCAAACGTGTATCACTATATACCTTTCTATAATTTAATCCACATTGTGTGATAATTTTTAAATATAGTTTTCAGTTTACTAAAATATTTTCCTTTTCTCTTTTTTTTCTTTTTTTTTTTTTACAAATTCGCCCTAATTTAAAAACTTCTTTTTTTCTTTCTCGCATTTTTTTGTTTTGTTAATTTTCTTTATAATAGTTCCGTTTGGTTACGATTTAATTTTTTTTAATCTATTTTTATCATGTTGTAGGGTTTTTTTTTTTCCTTTTTCCTTAAAACATTACTATTCTTCCTTTTCGACTTGTCCTTGTTAAAATGAGATTTTCAACTATATCCTTGCTTTTTTCCTTCTATTTTTTCTTTTTATTTTTCATATTTGCTTTTTTAGTTAAATATTCTTTTTTATTGTCCAAAAAATTTAACAAACATAAATCGCACGTGCGTGGCACGTGCTTAGAAACTAGTACTTTCAAAAGCTACATTAAGGGACACATGTAGAAAAAGAGGGCGTCCAAACAAGTGCTTTTAGCATTCCTAGGCCGGCTACGTGAAAAACAAGAAATTCCGACACCCCCAAAAGTGCCGGCTCTTATCGGCCACTAATCCACACACCATCTGATGATATCAGGACAGCTTTTTCGGGATATGTTAAAGTAGTATGACAACTTTTTGCACAAGAAATAATGTTTAAAAATGAAAACTTGACTTTGATAACGGGATGGGCTACACACCATAAACTTGACTTTTCGCGATTTCACGATTTCGCGAGAAAGAGAGAGGGGGGGGCCGGGGAGGGTGGCGATTGGGGGAGGGGGGTCATCGGGGGTGGGGAGAGGCCGGGGGAGGGGCGGGCCGGGGGGCTGGCTGGGGGCCGGGGGTGGGGGCCGGGGGTGGGGGCCGGTGGGAGGGAGGGGAAGAGAGAGAGAGAGAAAGGGAAAGAGAGAGGGGGGGTCGTCGGGGGGGGGTGCTGGGGGAGGGTAGCGGCCGGGGGTGGGGGGAGGCCGGGGGTGGGGGCCGGCGGGAGGGAGGGGAAGAGAGAGAAGGGGGAAGAGAGAGAGAGAAGAGAAGAGAGAGAAAGGGGAAGAGAGGGGGGGTCGTCGGGGGGGTGCCGGGGGAGGGTGGCGGCCGGGGGTGGGGGTCGGCGGGAGGGAGGGGAAGAGAAAAGAGAAGAGAGATAAAGGGGAAGAGAGAGAAATTGGGTCGCCGGTGGCCGAAAAAAATGTCGGAAGTGGGTTGTCGGTATTGGGGTGGGTCACCGGCGGCGGAGAAGACTTGGGGTGGGAAAGTTTATATGAGGTAAGGTCTATAATAACAATGAAATATCAACCGTTTGATTAAAATCGAACGATTAAAAAAAAAACTCTACCGATAAAGTCTCTAGAAGAGACTCTACCACAATCTCTCCCTTTTTAATAAGGAAGAAAAGTTTTTCTTTTTTCCTGCATCTCTAGAAAAGAGTAGATATTATCTTTCTTGGAAATTCCCTCTGCCCCAACCATGTTCCAATTTGGTACTTTTCACCACGTGTCTCGGTATAAAGTGGAGCCTTCGGATTTGATTCGCTGTAAAAGATGTGGTTTTTGGTGCGTTTTGAGTGATTTTGATTTTAGGAATCGTGAACTTTTTTTTTTTAATCTGGGCTGATCCTAACAAGCTTTAAAGGTCGAGGGAATGCCATCATTTGTCGTTGATTGAAGCTTTTTTTTTTTTTTTTTCAACAAAATATTTTTTCACTCTCATTTCTACAAGAATTGATAAAAGCTATGTAGCTAGCTTTTTTTCCCCTACTTCAATCCTAACAAACTTTAAAGCTCATGGGATCCACTAAATGGACTTCGATATTGTTCAACAACACTAAACGGACACCATGTGTTGATCAAGAACCCCTCAGTGGACTCCAATATTAGTCGAGAATCACTAAACGAACTCTAATATTGGTTGTGAAGCACTAAACTAACTTCGATGTTTGTTAGGAACCTTGTTTGGTTGAGAACCCTAGAATAGAATCTAATGTTAATTAAGGATTATCAAACGAACACAAACGTCAGATATTAGTGATTACTTAATGTCATCATCTGTGAATTTTCCTTGGTCGAGAATCCTTAATCGATTGTGATTCTAGTTGAAAAGCTTATAATGGACTCTAATGTTGGTCGAGGAGCACTAATTAGACTTCCATGCTAGACATTTGTGACTCTATTACTCTTCTTTTTTTTTTTTTTTTTAACGTAAAAGAGTAAGAGGATTTGAGTTATATACATTATAATAAACTCATATGTGGATACATTGCAAGTCAATTATGATTTATATAATTTTCCTATTTTACAATTTTAAGGGTATTGAAAAATGTAACTTACGATTGCAAATATTATCTAATGGTACTTTCATATATGACTCCATCAAAAGGTGAAGAGTTCGGATTGTAAATATTTCATCCCAGATCTGATGAAATAGGATGAATTGAGACGGTATTTTGTAAATACATAATTATCTTGAATATAGTAACTATTTCCTTATCTTCCGATCACCTGGAAGGGACAAAAGAAACATCTTGTTCTTTTTTCAACAATTTATGATCTCTAGTGGACCTCTCAGTAGGATTCGAATCCGATGAAATTCTGACCATCTGTCAGAGAAAAAAGAACGAATGGATCTTGTAGGATTCATCGTGGTAGCTCGGCTACTGCGACGGTCACGATACCATCGTGGTAGTTTGGCTACCAGGACGGTTTTTGCAACCGTCGTGGTGTGAACCAAATAAAAAATTTTACGAATTCATGGGTAGTAAATCAGCTAATTATAAAATGCTAATTAAATAACTGCCAATAATGACATAAATTTATACAATTAATATGCATATAGTACAAAATTGATATATTGTTTTTTAATATTGAATAAACTGCATGACAAACCTAGCCTACTCTTGCCTAACCAAACTCATGTCAGCATCAATATAAAAATCATTCGTTTGAAGAGCGGCTAGTCCATCAACAGTGAGGGTTATTTCTCGCATGAAAGCCAACACAAAATAACCGCACTCTACATAACCTTCTTGTATTGGACATCGAGCAGTATCAATCAAAGTTTCTAAGTTCCGTCGTTGTCTTATTCCTCTTCCCACCAACATCTTCCAAACATTAAGTGCCCTAACAATTTCACAAATTTCAAAACAATATATTACAACAATTATAATTGTATGCATAGAATCAGATATATAAACATCAAAAACTACTTACGTCATAATTAGGTCTTTAAAATCATCACCCAGTGCATTTTTGAGAGGATTAAAATATAGGACCGAGTCATCCCACGGATCAATAACTACCAAGATCCAATGTTGGCCACTGTTATATAGCATAAGAAACAGCTATCCTTGTGGAGCGTTTCTTAAGATCTGTAGAATATAATCGGCCCTCTCTCGAACGTAGGCGGTGCGATCGACAACGCGTTGAACTGGTGAGACGAGGACTGGAGAAATAAACTCGAACCGTTGATCCATACCTGCTCTTGCACAACAATCCGCTAAGTATCTGTAAAATAATCAGGTTGACTTATTACACTTTGCATATAAGATTAAGAAGGATAAATAATTAAATAGTGTAATGAAAAATGTATTACATGATGTAAACCATTATACTATTTGCACTGATTTCTTTAAATATTATGAAATGGTAGACATCTTCAAACCAAATATATATAGGCATGTCATCACCAATGATAAACTGTTGTTGATGGCAAATTATTTGGGTACCGTCACGCATGGAATTTTGTATGTAATATGCCAATGGTTTCAAATCAAAGGGAATGTTAGTAAAGTCAAACAAAGGCAATTCTTCTTGCGCCGGTTGTTGTTGTACCTTAGGTTGTGACCATATTTTCTTTCTCCTTGCTCTCTTTTTGGTTCGTTTGCTCCCCTCGGGTTCTCGGTCAGGAGCATGACTGGGACCTTTGCTTGCCTGGCTCAAACTTGTTTGAACGACGGCTAATCTTTTCGGCCAAGCAACAAACCCACCGACAGCTTCTTCAATTCATGTGGCTTCATGCATCGGACTAGGTAGGAGTGCACCTTTTAGTTTTGGCATTGTAATTGTCACTCGTACATTCTCCTTACCTAAAGGAATCCCATGGACTGTGTCCGTTGGAATACATTCCATGTATGCCCTGCCGTTTGTAGCAAGCACATCTCCTCTGTTAATTACATCAGGAAGAAATAGATAGCATTCCTTACTTGCGTTCGGATCGGGCTTCGGATCCGACGCCTCAGCTCCTTTTTCATTCAGAGTACAACTAGCCTTGAAGCTGTTGTGTTGATCAACTGTCGGTACGGTCGGATCCTCCGCCATAGTCTCTCGGTTGATACTGTGCTTCACACATAATTCCTGTACGGTTCTTTCTAATGCGGCTAGCTGCCATTTCATATCCAAGACTTTAGCATTTTCCGTTGAACTTCTCGCAATGTTAAGGTATTGCGACTGCTTGACAAACTTAGATTGACCTCGAAGCCGATCTGATTGCTCGGTATTGCCTAATGCCTTAGTCAATATGTCCTCTATCCCCACAGATTCGAAACTTCCTTGTATTTGTTGTTCACTGAAGTCATCCTGTAACAATTGCACAGTATGTTATGACTTCATAAACATAAACGAGTATACGAGATTAATTAATTTTATTCAGATTCGAAAACTTACTATTGTATCGGCAATATTTTGACATTCTTCATTCTTGAAAGATCCATCGGGCTTGATGCGCATATTCAACCAATTTTCATGCCGCTCTGCATATTTTCCCGTTTTCTCGAACTACAGTTCAATAATTACCATTACTAAATATATAAGTAGAAATTGGAAGTAAAACATACCATTTACAAATTTTGAGTAAGTTATTCACGTACATGTGCTTGGTCACGTTTCCTATATCCGTCGCGACCTCCCGTTGATCCATATTTAAGTTTCTTTCTTATCTCACTTTCTTGTTCGGAAAGTCTTTTGAATTCCGCGCTCCGACGATACGTAATGAAAGTTTCACAATCATCCTGGCTGATGGTTGGGTAATTGTGAACTACTTTTGATGGTCATTGCCACACAGCTTCTTTGTCAATATGATCCCTTACAAAAGCTTGGTAAAGATCATATCTGAAATTTTTTGTTGACTCTGCACATGACTTTAAGGCTTGTTTTTTAAATGATTCACCCACAGTGAAAGAAGTAACGATTTCCATCCACACTCTTTCTTTCCTTCGGGCAAAATCGGCACTTCTAAAGTTCGATATCCAAATGGGTATGTGCTCTCGAGCAAGCACTCCAATCCAACTCTGTAATGCATCTCCTCCCTTCCCTATTGGTTGCCCTTTCACGTCAAACGAAACTTCAACTCATTCTCCCTTTGTCTTAACTTGGTGGACTCTTCTCATAAGAGTTGCTCTTCGTTTACCATCTTCATCGGGATTGAATCTAGGAGAGTTGGTTCGTCGTGGTTTTCCAATTTGAGTTTGAGTTGAGAGTTCTTCCTCCTTGTGCTCTTGCGACATTTTAAATCAATCTAAAGCAACTCGACACCGAAACACATTACAAAACAAAAAATGGTTGTCATTAAATCATTATAAATCCATGCAAGTAAGCATAACTTTCTACTTAATTAATTACAGAAATGACACACAACTTAATCAAAGATGTCATGTGCTAATATCTAAGTCACAAAATCAATGACGGTTAAGGAAAATTGTCGAATCCGTACATAACTCAATCAATTTAATTTAATATAAAACTAATTCGAACTCAAATAAGCATATTATCGAACATGTCAAACGCTATAATATAAGTAACAAAATCAACACTTTCCCCAGAAAATTGTTGAATCCGTACGTGCCTTACCCAAGCAATTTAATTCAAGCTACAACTATCATTGAATATAAGCAATTTTAGACTTATTTAAATCACCGACACAATCAACAATCACCGAATGTGTAAGGGACGGGTTTTGGTAAACCGTCACCTCACCCAACCATTATACAACAAAACCGAAACTAAGTCTCACTCAAAGAGGAATTTGGTCGAACATGTAGTGTGCATAAATTAAACATGCAAGAACAACACTTTTTTCCGTTTAAAAAATAACCCAAAATCACAAACACAATCAATAATCGAAACTAAGTCTCACTCAAAGAGGAATTTGGTCGAACATGTAGTGTGCATAAATTAAACATGCAAGAGCAACACTTTGTTCCATTTAAAAAATAACCCAGAATCACAAACACAATCAATAATCACCGCAAATAAAGTTTACAATTATCTTAGCTCACTTCCATCAACCGTTTGGTGAAATAGCAAACATAAACTTACTATTTAGTATGGGAATAGGTGGGGGCGACGGCGACGGCGACGGCGATAAACCGTTGGAGTGGGCTTTGGCGAAGGCATGGGTGTTATTGACGGCGAAAATCCAAAAACACCGGATGCGGTGGCCGAAAATTACCAAGAAAAAGGGCAAGGAAAAGAGATAATGGAGATAGGAACCAAGAAAGACAATGGAGGATGCAAGGCAAACAAAGAGGGAGAAAGTGGAGTTGCCGAAATTTTGAGAGAGAAAGTTGAGGGAGTTACCGAAAATTTGAGAGAGAAAGTTAAGTAAGTTACCGAAAATTTGAGAGAGAATGGAGGATGCAAGTCCAAAAATTCCGTTGTAAATGGAGGATGCAAGGCAAGCAAAGAGGGAGAGAGTGGAGAGAGGTACCGAATATTAGAGAGAGAAAGTGGATGGAATAAGGTCTTTCATTTGATTTTATATATGTAAGACGTAAAATTTGACCAAAATGCAAGCGCGCACGCTTCTCGGGTTATTTTTAAAATTTCACGGAACAGATACGATGACGGTTTTTTTAAAAACCGTCATGGTATAAAAACTTATCACGACAGTCTTTTGACCGTCATAGTACAAACCTACCACGTCGGTCAAAAGACCGTCGTGGTAGGTCCTCATGGAGGGTGCACCGTTGGCCCTCCCCGATGGGCTACCACGACGGTCAAAAGACCGTTGTGGTAGGTCCTCATGGATGGTGCACCGTAGGCCCTCCTCGATGGGCTACCACGACGGTCAAACGACCATCGTGGTATGAAACTTACCATGACGGCCTTTTGAACTTCGTGGTAGCCTCTGGGCTATCATGACGGTTTACTTAAAAAACCGTCATGTTATTAATATACCACGACGGTTTTTTATTTAACCCGTCATGGTATTTTGACAGCAAAAGTTCCATAATATTTTTTTTCCAACTATATAATACCATAGGCGGCCACACCTATGTGTTATGCATAAACTAGCAATCCATATATATATGCAAGACTCTTTTTGATAATGTATTCATTTACACCATGGCATATAATATATATTATAATATGCACTTGTAATTAATATATAAGATAATACAACTTATAAAATGTATACAGTTAACAGAAAATTAAAACATTGCCTTCAGGTTTTTTTTCTTTTTTTCTTTTTGGACTTCTCAACACGTGTCCACTCGACATCTAAACGAAGCAAGTGTGAGGAATCATCGCCCAAATCATCAATCTCCTCCATCGGTGGCAAACCTTTCGTGATAGATGGAATGTCCATGCAATCTTGATCAACATCTTCTTGGCCATCCCGGATAAATTTTGACTTCATTGGCACAACTAATGATAATTCTAAATTGTCGGGATCCGTTGTGTAAAAGACTTGGACTACTTGCGATGCCATAATGAAAGGATCATTTTTGTATCCCATACGCCTAAAATCCACTACTGTCACGCCGTCCTTATCAAGCTTAACAAAATTATTGTCAGCCCACTTGCATTTAAAGAGTGCTATCCGCAAGCTGCAATAATCAAGTTCCCAAATATCTTCAATGAACCCAAAGTAGTTCATGGAACCGTATACCGGGTTCTTGTCCTTTGTGGATGAAATATACATAGACTCGGCTCAAAGACTCACACCACTATTTTGGACTGGATGCTTGTTATCTCTTTCGCGAGTGTAAAATGTGTAGCCATTGACAAAGTACGATGTATATCTTGTGACTATCGATGAAGGTCCTCTTGTTAGCTTCATTAAGTCTTGGGAAACGCTAGGCTTCATATGCAAATGTTGGCTTATCCACTCCCTGAATGTCCGGTTGTGCTCATCTTGAATCCACTTCTCACATCTTATTTTCCTTGGATTCGTGACTCTTAATTCCGTCATGTGAATCTCAACGAACGTCTCCACTTCCTTAGCATTGTGCAAAACATACAAACAGTTTTTTCCTATTCATCTTGCTTTACTGGTGAATGAACGGCCACGGATAGTTCTTTCGGCGTAAAAAGCCCACTCGTTGGCACCCCTATTGGGTCAGCATTGGACAAATACTCAGAGTAAAATTCAACTGATTCCTCGGCTATGTAGTTTTCCACTATACATCCCTCCGGCCTATTTCGGTTCTTCACATAACCCTTCAAAACCTTCATGTACCTTTCGAAAGGATACATCCACCTTAGATGGACCGGTCCATATAGCTTAACTTTACGAACTAAGTGCATTGTTAGGTGGATCATTATATCAAAAAAGGCTGGTGGGAAAAACTTCTCAAGCATGCACAAAGTCATCACCAATTCAGATTGTAGCGAATCTAGCATTAGTGGATCGATTACCTTAGAGAAAATTGAATTGAAAAACGAGCATAACTTCGTAATTGCATATCTCACATCTTTCATTAAAACTCCCCGCAATGCAAGAGGTAATAATTGTTGCATCAAGATATGACAATCGTGCATTTTCATTCCAATGAGCCTCAAATCCTTCATCGACACCAACCTTTTGAAGTTAGAAGAGTGCCCACTTGGCACTTTCACGGACGCAAGCCATTCATGAAGCTTTCTCTTCTCTTGTTTGGATAATGTGTGCTTTGCCGGAGGTAAGTATGTGCCATTCGGTCTTTTGTCGGGGAGCAAATTTGGTCTAATCTTCATCTCTTGAAGATCTAACCGTGCATTTTCACCATCTTTAGTTTTATTTAGAATGTCAAGCAACGTGCCCACTATCGATTCACAAACGTTTTTCTCAATATGCATAACATCTAGGCAATGACAAACGTAAAGTGACTTCCAATATGGAAGTTCATAGAAGATTGACTTCTTCTTCCAAGATCCATCGACAACTGGAGCCTTACGTTTTCTTTTTCCCAAAACTACTTTCACATCTTTAACCATCTCAAAAACGGCTTCTCCAGACAAAATCCAACGAGTAGATCTTTCTTCGGTATTACCATCAAAAGCCTTTTTTTGTTTGCGGTATCGATGATTCCTTGGCAAAAATTGCCTGTGACCAAGGTAAACGGTTTTCTTACCATTCTTCAACCGGATAGAGGCTGTTTCCTTCATACAAACTGGACATCCTATAGAACTCTTCACGGGATAACCAGATAGGTTGCCAAGTACAGAAAAGTCATTAATTGACCAAATCAACATTGCCAGTGATTGAACATATCTTAACGGTAAGAATCTCTAACTTGTAAACCATCTTCCCACAATCTTTTTAGGTCATCGATTAATGGTGCCAAGTACACGTCAATGTCATTCCCCGGTTGTTGAGAGCCTGAGATCAATAATGTCAACATCAAGAATTTCCGCTTCATGCACAATTCTGGAGAGAGATTATAGTTGACAAGTATGACTGGCCAGGTACTATGCCAACTACTCATGTTACTATATGGGTTCATTCCGTCCGTCGACAAACTGAGACGTAAATTTCTTGGTTCTGCACTAAAATCTAGATGATTATCATCAAAGGTCTTCCATTATGGTGCGTCGGCCGGATGCGTAAGTTTGCCATCGTCAACGCATTTATCATGGTGCCAGGTCAGATTCTTAGCATGCTCGGCATTACGGAATAAACGACGCAAACGTGGAGCCAGTTGAATGTATCATAACACCTTAACTAGCACTCCTTTTCTACATTCGATAGCATCTTTCCCTTCTTCCATCTTAACTCCTTATAAACCGGACAGTCATCTAAATCTTCATATTCTTTACGGTAAAGGACACAATTATTTGAACAAGCATGTATCTTTTTATATTCCATTCCCAAAGTGCTCAACGTCTTCTTCGCCTCGTACATACTAGGTGGCACTTTGTTATCCTCCGGAAGAACATCTTTTAGAAATTCTAAAAAAGTCGTGAAACTAAAATTCATCCACCCTCCTGACGCTTTCATATTCCATAATTTAACCAATGCCCCTAATTATGTATATTTTGTATACCCGACATACAAGGGCGTTTCGGAATCATTAATCATTGTCTCAAATAACTCCAGCCGATGCACAAAGTTTTCTTCTAAATCATTTATCATATTGAACATATTATCACCAACGTCTTCCTCCACAATAGGCTCTTTACCTTTAGAATTCGTCGATGTATATTTAATATCGAAAAAATCTTCCCTATGTAAATACCATGTTTGGTCAGAACAAACAATCCCATAAGCATGCAAATGCCCTCTAACATTATCGATGGAATGAGATCTATGATTACCACAAAGTTGACACGGACACGGAATCTTATCATCTTGTATGTGAGCTTTGGCAAATGACAAAAATTCTTCAACATCATCTTCATATGCTTTAGACAATCGGTCAAACCACATCCATTTCCTATCCATGATTTACAAATCCTATACAAAAAAATTAAAATACTTATAAGTCAAAGCACTAACATCGGCCTATTAATTTGTCAACAATAAAAATTCGATAGAACATAACAAAACCATCTAAAACCATAATGAATAATGTCTAAATACCGGCCGGGGGAAAAATAACATTTATTGAACACATATTGTACAATTTAACTCTAATTAAATTGATCTCAAACATATATATATATATATATATATATATATAACATGCACTCCGTAGATCTTCAGCATAAATAATATTAATTCTACGTACTAAGAAAAACAACAACAAGGAAGACGTTAATTAGTTATCACTTACAAAGAGTAACTTGTGACGTCCAATGGTATACTAACTGTATTCGGGATGATCTGATCTTATTTTGGGATATGCAGAGAGTTGTTGATGCGAAAAAATTAAGGACGACAAACACTCGGCGTTTTGTATAAAATTTTGGTGAAGCTTCCACGACGGTTTAAAAAAACCGTCGTGGAATCTCATATATTACACGACGGTGTAAAAAAACCGTCGTCGAATACGTGGAATCCACGATGGTTTTTGCATCGAAATTTTAACCATCGTGGAAGCTCGGAGCTTCCACGGTGGTTTTTGTGAACCGTCGTGGAAGCTCCGAGCTTCCACGATGCTTTTTTTGTTGCTTTTCGGCTCCGTGTTTTTCCGAATTTACGACGATGGTATTTTAAAAACCGTCATCAAATTTCCGTCATGGTATCCATATTTTCTAGTAGTGTACTCATATACTCTCTTCATTAAAAAATTAATCTAAAAATGATAAATGAATTTTTGCACCAGTAAAATATATGGTTAGTGTTGTATTTGGAGAAAAGAAAAGGTGAATAATGACCTTAAAGGAATAAAAGAGCATAAAATTGAAAACGTTAATTCAACTTAATTAATATTTGATACAAAGGCTAAAGACGTAATTAAGAAGAAAAATGGAATGAAGTGTACTGAGGCTTTCAGTTTTTTTATTTTGGCATGAGGAATTAAGTGGGATTAAAGAGAGAAAATTAAGAAGACAATAAGTAAATGGATGTCACAAATTCATAGCATACTCATGTCACAATCAAGTGGACAGCTAGTCATGTCATATGATTAGGAGTACTAATGGTGCCTCTTAGTTTTACTCTTTACCAAAAAGAATGCATTACATTAAAAAAAAATATATGTTTTCTTATTTGTTGAAGAGTTTGGGCTTACATGTGAAAGTTGTTCATTAATATTATCCTTTATTAATTAATGAAAAGAATTTCATTTTAAGTATTAAAATTTCAATTTGAAACTTTTAATCAAACATCTAAAATAATTTTAAAACAACCCGTGCTTGTAATTCATGTTTCTAAATTTTCTTGTAGCATTGTTCATCAAAATAAGTATTAAATAGCGGAACAATTCTTTTTACATATTATATTCTACAAAGGAGTGAAATGAATTATATTTTCATTAGCATATTTCACATTGTTTACATCATAGATAATTAAATGTAATTTTTCATTTTAAAATAACTTTTTATTTATTGGTTTTACATATTGTTAATAATTTACGATATGAAAATTTCAATTGCAACTCACTACATGCAACTCAAGTAGTTTTGGCAAAAGGCGCACCAGTAATATTGCATCTCCTTGGTAACCGAACATAGATAATTTGTTCTAAGCAGAGAGAGAGAGAGAGAGTAGATATTTGGGAGAGATTCATCATCTGAAATCCGAAATTTATTGACGAGCTTGCAAGACTTTGGTGTTACGAGAGATTATTATCTTGAGAATCATGAGTATTTGCGAAAAAGGCAGTGGGCATCCACAAAACTGTTAGTTTTCAAATGTTTTTAAACTTTTTTAATGAAATTATACGAGTGTTTATTGGATTTTGTTTTGGATGTTGGGGAAAGAATGATTATATAGGCCATAGATAGATTGTTGTTTCGATTTCTATCTGCAAGTTTTATATTTGGGTTCCGATTTCTATTTGCAAGTTTTATACATGGGTTGTCAAAGAAATACATTTGTTTTCCAAAAAACCGTCGTGGTAGGTTAAAATTTTTTTTTTTTCGAATTTTTCACCTTATCACGCCGGTTTTTTTTTTTTTTTTTTTTTTTTTTCCAAAAATCGTCGTGGTAGGTATGAAGGCGGGAATTTTGAAAATTTTTGAAATTGTTCAACTTTTTGGAGCGTATATTAAAACCCAAAAAAATACCCTCTTTCCCACCCCATTACATTCCGAGCCTTTTTCACTCTCTAATACAAACTTTAACTCTAAACCCAAAGCCGCCCATATCCTCCCTCTATTTATCTCTCTCCACTCCCTCTCTACATTCTCGCCGCCATTCTCCTCTCTCTCTCTAACTCCGAGCCTTTTTCCCTCTCTCTCTAGGTGCCATTCCTCCCTCTCTCTCTAACTCCGAGTCTTTTTCCCTCTCCTTCTCGCTGCCATTCCTCCATCCCCTACATTCTCTACCACTCCACCTGTACCCACGCTCGACAATCCGGTAAGTTGAAATGTATCTTGCTTGGGTAAGGCATGGATTTGGGAATTTTCCATCCAAAATGTTGATTTTGTTGATTGTGGTTGTTGATTGTGAAATTTCCGTCCAAAATGTCAAAAATCCACATTGTTCCTTTCAAAATGTTGATTTGGTTGATTGTTGATTCGGGAATTTTCCATACAAAAATGTCCAAAATCCGTCCTTTCGGTGATGGTTGATTGTCCTTCTGATTTAGATTGCTTTAAAATTGATTGGGTAAGGCACGAATTTGGGAATTTTCCAGAAAAATGTTGATTTTGTGTGTTAAATTTTAGGGATTTGCCACCTATGGGAAATGAAATGAATTCGTAAATTTTTTTTGTCGGCGGACCCTACCATGACGGTTTTTCTGAAAAACTATTGTGGTATGTTCTTAAATGTCCACGTTGAGGCTCTATTTTTTACCTATTCCACGACGGGTAAAAAACCGTCTTGGAATCTTAAAAGATTCCACGACCCTGAATTCCACGATGGTTAGAAAACCGTCGTGGAAATGTTACCATAACGGTTAAAAACCATCATGGTATTTACATTATGTACTATTGCCTCTAGTCTCTTCTTGACTCTAAAGTCAAGTCGTGACTTTTATAGTCGACCCATGACTTTTAAGTTTAAATATAACAGGAGCGTGACGTTATGTTAATATTTAAATCACTTTAAATGAGGAATAAGATTGAAGAACTATGAACAGGTTAAAAAATGACCTTATAAATTGGTTTTCACGTTTTTTAAAAAAATATTGTAGAAGATATATCAAATTGGAGTTTTTTTTTTTCATATAAATGTTTCATATCTAATTGTGCCAACCAAACACGTATTCAAATGAACCATTCAAATATAATGGTCCAAATATTGGCAAATAGTTGCATCAAAGAGAGGGATCATGTACATGCAAATATTATAATATATATGTAAAGAAAAAAAAGAAAAAAAAAAAGAATTTGAGTTAATATAACTTGATATTCCTCCCCATCCCCAATTGTGGTCTTTATAACAAAAATTTCAAATCTTGACGTTGTGTTCTCCCGAAATCAACATATTTATCATGCGGCAAGCATAAGAGACTTTAAAACTACACATTTCCACCCGTTCTTAAATAAATAAATTTGCATAATCTCATCATTTAATTTGGAGAGCATTAGGTAAGGTTAGGACTGAAAATTTAGGAATATCTAATATATTCTCTGCATTGAAACTCGTTCAAATAGGCTAGAAATCCCTTAATATTTTGAAGTAAAATTGTGGGGGAATTAATTAATGTGTTGAAGAAGCTCAATTGGAACTAGATTAGAAACGGAGCTTCGTTATGGAAAAAGGAAGAGTAGTACCAACTGATGGCACGGGTGGATTTGAATCCCAGATGAACAACACTACTAGTTGAGCCATGATTTTTTTTTTTTCAAAATTTTTTGGAGGCATGAATTAAACTGAAATTTTGAGTACAGTTACAATCAATGTTTAAAAAAAAAAACAAACAAACGAACTCTCTCAGCATCTTCTTCCACTTTGATTTATTATTTTATGTCTTTATTCCTTCTTTTGAAGTAACTAAACTTGTAATAGAGTTTAATTCACCTTTTAAAGTTTAGAGTTTAATAAATTGTAAATTTACATAGCAATATAGTTGATTTCGGTTTAGTTGGCATTTTAAGTTTGAATTATGAGCATGTTTAGAATTCAAAAATGAGTGTAATAATTGAAATCTTTAACATTTTTATATACAGATATTATAATTATTAAAAATAATTAGGGGAAAAACAGTATTTAAAAAAAAAAAAAGATTATTCTAATCTATGTCCCATATATTTTAGTTTCACTCTCACTCTATCTCATAAACTTCAAAAACTCACACTTTACTTCTCTGAACTTTGAATTTTAACTATATTTTAACTATTCTATTAGAATTTTAGCTAAAAATAAGTGGAAAAAATAGAGGAATTAGTTTGATTAAATACATTTTATTAGGATTTCTGTTAAAATCAAACGGAAAAGTACCACATGACTAAACTCTTTTTTTTTTTTTTTTTTTTTTTTTTAAATTTAAGCAAGGCTTCTTTTGAATCACGTATTCATTTTCAAAAATGAAAATTTTCTTATTTTAAATGATAAAATTTTTTCTTTTGAGAATAAGATTATGTTTGGATGTGTAAAATTTTTTTTTAAAACAAATAGTTGTTTAGAATGAGAAAAAATGATGTTGAAATAATATATTATGAGAAAATTTCAAAAAAAAAAAATTTTTCAAAAGGATATTGTACAAAATAGGTTTGAAAATAAGATAGTTTTTCTCAAAATGAGAAAATGATGAAAAAAGTTGAGACAAACAATTTTTTTTAAAAAAATTTCTAATTTTGAAAATTGGATATGTTATCCAAACATAGAGTAAATTTCTAATAAAAAAAAAGATAAAAGTGAGTTAAATTAGAAATTTAGAGGATAAATTATAAGTTTATAAATTTCAAAACACAGAGTGTAAGTGATCCTGCAGGAAAAAGGGATATAGATGAAAATAATAATAATAATAATCATAATAATAAATAGTCATTTAGTTGCTCTTGAGCCAAAGGCAGCCCTGTCCTACAATTATCATATATCACACATAAAAGGGCAGTTTCGCCATTTTGGTAAAAGTGATTTTTCCAATTCCAATAAACCAACGATACGTTAATTTTTATCAGCAACCCGTTAATCTCTCCTTTATGGTTAATACGGTTCATTGCCTGCCTGCCGCGTATCCTGTGTGTCTCATAATCACTCAATCAGTTTCCTATGCTGTGGCCATGGAGAATCCTCAATATTAAGCTCCAATTGCCCATTTCTCAATCCTTAATATATATGTATTTATTATGTATATACCTGTTTTATGCTACTGGCATTGTGTGGGTAAGCCAGATTTTCTTCTGTTTTTCGCCAGCTAATTTTCTCGGTTAATCTTTTCTTTTGCATTAATTTAAAGATTATTATGTGTGTGTGTGTGTGTGTTTTTTTTTTTTTTTTTTTTTCCATTTCTTGCTGTCGATTTTTTTATTTGGGTTTTACGCATTTGCTGCGATTCATCTTCTTTTCTTGCTCTGTTATGTCTGGAGCCTGTTCGACGAAAGTACTGTGTAGTTAAAATCTGTAATGCTATTTCAGTAGGAAATATAGAATTCTACTCAATTTATTAGGTTTTATTCATTTCATTTCTTTATATTTTGGCAGGCTAAATTTGACTTGATTGACTGGTAAAATAGCCAATAGAGGTGAACTAGTACTGAAAATCTCACAAGTTGTTTTGGGCTCAAAAAAAGTTTAAGAAATTTCTTCTTATTATTGTAAAATGTTTACTAACGATAAAAGGCAAGAAGAGCGAACCGGAAGATATGGAACTCCAAGGCTGCAATATCTTCAGGTGACCGATTCTTTCTTCATTTTGTTAGACATCCTTGTTTGTTATGTCTGGTTGTAGTTGTTCTCGTTGTTTTTCACTAAAGTTCGGTCTACTTTGTTTCAGGAGTTGGTGACTCAATTTCAGAACTCTACTAATCAAGGTGTGTTTTGTTGCATTTATCATGTCTTTATCGGTATTCCATGCCCCTCTAAATAGCTTTACTCTTGCAAGGTGGTAATTGTGGGATTTTATTCCTAGTCGCTACTCAAGATTATTTCCCAGTCTAGTGAGCCAAATAGGCATTTTGATATTGAGTGCTTAATTTGACTGTTCAAATTATATTCGGAGATGGTATGTCTTTAATGGTCTTAATAATTAAGCAGCAATACCGAAATAAATGTTCTTATATGACGAAGAAACTCGTGGTATATTTGTTCTTACATGCATAATGGGGACATATATCATGAAGGGACATGGTCGAGTTAATCTGGCAACGGAATCACCTGCACTTACTTTTACTATCTGGAATCCAAAATCTTGTTAGTAAATTTGAAGGATAACTAGTCCCTCTCTTGGTCTTATTATGAGTTCCCAGAAATGATTGCTATCTTTTAACTTGTTCCTACAGAAACAAAAGAGAGACTCGTTGCTAATTTGGCCAACTTTGCTTATGATCTGTACAGTTATATGTTCTTGCGCCAGGTAAGAATGCTTGCTTTAGAGTATTTGTGCTAGGAAGCTAAATTCAAATCGTATTTTTGAAGTTTGGCTTCATAATAACTTCAAGACTACAAACAGCTCAATGTTTTGGAACTTTTTGCAGACTGCATCATAGAACCCAATGAGAAGCTTGTGGAGTTTGGAATAGGAGGGGTCTGCAATTCTTGTGCTGGTAGGTTCAAGTTCAACCTTGTAACCCGATGCAGAAATAATATTAGATTATTTATTTACTTTTGATTCAATTAGGGATTTATGTTAATTTATCCCTAAAATCCTTTTTGTCTCCAGTCCTTTGGCTCTATTTCAATTCTCTCTCTAGTAGTTCTCTTTCTCTTCTTAGTTTTGTTCTTCTATCTCTATTCTATCTCTTCTATCTTGGTTCTACAACTGTTTGGTGATCCTGCGCTAAACTTAATTAAGGGGTTTTCTTGTTTTGTCGGTGTCCTTTGCGTTTTTGTGATGTGATGGTGGCTCGCCATCGATTTCTTGGTAGATTGGTTGTTTATTTAATTGTTATTTGGGTTGATGTTTTTGCATGTAGATCCACAAAATGCTGCAATAATCACTCAATGTGGCGGAATCCCTCTTGGTGTTCAGTGTTTATCAAGCCTGGTAAAAAAAAAACACTGTAAGTTTGTTATTCTAGTGTGGCAGTGAAATCCATCTCTTTTATGTGGTTGAAATAGTTAGCTATCCATTTATCATTCTTCACAAAAATTTTAATGCAGCTTTTTCAACTTAACGAATTTAGATGAAAAAGACTAAGATTGTCAATATTTAAAGAATCTAGAGTCTACTTGGCCAAAATTAAAAAAATGGACCAAACCGTCTCCTTTTGAAAAGTTTAGGGATAATTTTGATTAATTACTCGAAGAAAAAGAAAAAGCAATGGTATAAAACAGATCTATCTATTTTTTTCTTTTTTTCCAACAGAAGACTAAATAGTAGGTCAACATCTTGTGGTCCTACTTTCCAATGGTTTTTGTTTTTATTTTTATATTCTTCTACGAAATTTGTTGGAAGGTAAAAGCAAATGGAAAATAAATAATAGTCAATGGTACTAGTAAAGGGAGAATCTTTGGTAGAGTTTTTTTGAGAAAAACTATCCGTAGTGTTTTATCCAATGGTTAATAGTTATTGTTATTTTAAAATCTACGGTTAGAAAATAGTTGTAGTATAGTATGTGAAGTAGTAGATTAACACTGAGTTTCTTAAAAAAAAATTTTAGCTCCTTAAAAAAAAAAACAACTTTAGCAAAGAAGTTGTAGATTTCCATTGACACCGCCATCTCTCTCTCCTCGCCGTAGTAGATCTCGCCGGTGACCCTTGCAAGAATGATCACGATCTCGTCGGGCATTCTCCAACGTATGATTCGGTGGCTGGAGGACATCCTAACCCAAACTCGCCGCAGAGGCCTTCGCCGGAGAAAACGATGAGCTCAGGGTGTCGACGACCACAAGAACAGACAACTTGCATTCTAAATCGCAATTTCATCACAATTATGGCGTCGTGTGTAATAACTAATTTTTTTTACGACATTATGATTTCTTGTAAAGAAATTTAAGTTGTACCATGAAGGTATTTATGAAAAAGCATGATTAGGGTTTTATTTAATTTTGTGAGTTCTTACGATTTTACAAGACTAAAAAATGATTGCTTAGTCAAGCATGTGACATTTTGGGTAAAAAGGTAGAAAAATTTTATGATTTTATGTTAGTCAAAGTTTGACCGAGAAAAGTCAAAGTTGACCAGAAAAGTCAAAGGTTGACTAGAAAGGTCAAATGTATAACGATACTGTGATATGATAAACAGTATGAGAAATATAATGCGAAAACCGTCTTTACGGACAAGATAGCAAGAATAAGATTTAAAACCACCATAGAAAAATCAAGCATATTAATTAGAATATCAAGGGCCAAATGGCTTTAAGTTTTAAGAAAATTTTTATACAGTCCATTTTTATACAGATAAATTTGGACTGCAGTTCATTGTAAAAAAAACTGTTATTAATATATAGCAGTATTAGAAATATTTGTGTTAGTATAAAAATAGACTGCATATCAAGTGAAAAGCCAAACAAGGTCTTAAGATTACTTCACCTCACCATGGATTAATGACATCATTTCTGAATTAAAGAAAATTATGGAAAGAATTTTTGGGTGATTCTAGAGCATTATGGCTGGTCACCTAAGGGGTTTTTGTGCAAATATTGTTTCTTCAAGGACTTATGAGCAATATTAAAGAGTTCCAAATCACATATTAATAGGAGGAGGAGGGGTGACTCATTTGGTTCACAAAATTGAGAAATCTAACCAAACTATGCCCAATTTTCTTCACTTCCTCCTCTAAAAAAAAACCGAACTCAAGAAAGAAAAAAAAACGAGAAAACCTAAGAGAAAAGCTTGTCGGGGTGGTCGGATTTTGGTTGGAACAACAACAAGAGGTTGGAAAATTTTGGGTACCCCATTAGGCAAGGGAGGCCGGTTGTGGTGAAAGGAAAAAGGAGAAGAGAAAGTGAAGAAGGGAAGGTACAAGGGTGACCGGATTTGGTGGAAAACCAAGCAAGGGTGGCTGAAAAATTTTGGAACCCATCTAGCCAAAGAGAGACCAGTTGTGAAGGTGACAAGGAAAAAGGGGAAAAGCTTGAGTCAAGCAAGCCAACTTCTTGAATTGATTAAGGTAAACCCTCTTGGACCCTAAGCCTTTCAATTCAAGCTTCAATTTGGAAATTTAAATGTATTTCAAGTTGGTTTGTAAGAGCTTAAGCTCAATTTAATTTCCATGCCCTAGTTTAGAAATATTAGGGTCGTGCTTGATTTAGGTGCTTAGGTGGTTTAATTTGCCAAGTATTGCATGATTTTATGCTTTGATTTCATGGAAATTAGGGTTTACATGTTTGATGCATGTTATGGTTGTATGTCTCCAAACATGTTTAAGTATGTTGTAGAATGTGAATGCTAAGTTGCTAAGAGGTATGGAATGGTTGGTTCAAACCTAAAACTCGTACAAACTCTAGTTAGTGTTAAATACTAATAGTTTGCATGGTATGATTGATGATGTGTTTAATGGAACTTTATGTTAGAAAAATGTTGCATGACTGATATTAGGCTTCCGGTGCAGCCGGTTGAGGTAGAGTGTGCGAACTAGAACGTAAAATGAATCTAAGCATAAAAACTACCAGTTCGGGTAAAACTGGCCAGTTTTATGGAAAACCAGGATTTGAGGCCTTAGAGGCCGAATTTGGGAAAACTTAAAACATGAAAATTGTAGAGAAGGTTTTTCCTATGGGGCAACGTGGATGGTTTTCAAAAATAAGGCCTCCAACGGCCTCGGTTTGTATAAAAATCCGAGCCTGACTGTGCCAAGACTTCATGCACGGCCAGGTGGGTTCAACAGGGGAAACGAATAGGTTAGAGTCCGAATTGGTTTTTGAGTAAACACAAAAGTTATAGGGTTTTTCAAGATCTGAAACTTTCGTGAAGAAAGCTTTTTCAGATTCGACCTAGGTTTTTAAATAAAATTGGATTTCAAAAACTGTATAGGAAACAGGAAATTCCTGCACAAGATTTTCTAAAACAGTGTAGGAAAAGGACATTTCATCACATACACTGATAAATTGACTGTGGAAAGCTGTTCTAAAGGCAATTTCCAACACTTAATAATTTTACAAATCCTACTCAAGAGTTAAAATTTTTCATAAGTTGAACAAAGGAAAGTGAAAATGGATTTTTTTTGGAATCAAAGTTAAGTTATGATCCGAGTAGAGTAAGCTTTGAACTCTAGGGTTACTTGCTGTAACCAAGTAAGGTATTATGTGTATTTGTGGAAAGGGGGGATATATAACTAAGGTTATGCATGAATGTTGGTTAAATCACCAACATTTTAATCCTTACCTATGTCCTTTATTATAGTAGGAGGCGGTAGCCTACTATTGTGTCTTGACTTGAAACAGCACAGTATCGGACATAGCGGACGAGGTAAGTACAACTCCGTCTACAGCATAAGTTTTTGTTGTGTCACTTGCCTAAGTATGATGGATGTATGCTATGATGTATGTTAGAATTATGTGATGTTAGGTTATGTTATGATGTATGATATGTCAAGTTTATTACATGTCTATGTTATGATGTATGTAGGTTAAAGTTATGATATGGCTAAGATATGATTATGATTTATGTATGTATGACATCATGAAGCATGTTCACAAATGACAAGAATAAGGTCAAGTAAGACATGAGAATAAGTAAGCATGATGGCAAACAAGCTTGCCTATGTCATACCGACCCGCTTTAGGTCGGGTTGGACTATGGTTTGAGTTGGAAATGGAATGGCCGCCCCAACCACTCTATAGTTGCGCGTCCGGTACGGACACTTATGTTAAGGGGCCCATAATCAAGTTAAGTTATGAAAAAATATTATGAAAGAATGGTAGGAATGAATAAGAAAGTATAATGAAGCATAAATGGTTCATGTATGGTTAAGTCATGTTATGCTATGCTATGTTATGATATGTTATGTTATGTTTTGTATTTGTATGTGTCGCGGGTGTCATAGTTGTACTTGCTGAGCGAAAGCTCACGTCTTACATCTATGTTATAGGTAAGCAACCTACGGGCAATCTTTGAGGCAAGATGGTGGAGCGTGGCAAGGTGAGCTGTGAAACGTGGGAATGATAGCCGCTATGCGTTTTGTCATTTTATGTATATTATTTTATGATCGAACATTTCTAGCTAATACTCGTTTACATGTTCGTACACTCCGTAAAAAAAAAAATTTCTGTTATTTTCGCTAAGTAAGTACGTTATGTGAGACACGTTAAGTATGTATGTATGTATGGTAACGGCCTGTGTTAGGCGGGTCGTTACATCGTGCGAGGTTATTTTCATCATGGGAGATGATTTACAGTTAAAAATCTAATGACCCGGTTGTGAAAAATATCTTTTTCCTTAGTTTCTTTGGTAGTTTCCTATTCTAAATTCCGTAACTTTTTTTTTTTTTTTATAAGGTTTCTTGGTTCCAAAAAGTATCTCACTTTTTTTCCAATATATATTTATCCAAAGAAGCTTTGAGAAAATCAGTTTGGACTACTTGGTTCAATAACCAATTTAATTCGTGCACATGGAAACTTGATAAATGGGTATTTTCAGAGTAAGAAAACGAAAGAACGACGAGTGAGAAAGAAGAGAGAGAGAGAGAGTCTTGAGTCTAGAGAGAGAGAGTGTGTGAAAATTGGCAAAAAGGAGGGGCAAAGAGATTTTAAAAGTGAAGATGGAAGGAAGGAAATGCTGGGGGTTTGGCTGGGAAGATGGAAGACGAACGAAGATGCAGACATGAGGTTTGGCTGGGTATTTGAGTTTTTTTTGTTACTTTTTGGACGAAGACGAAGACCCGTCAAGTTGCCTTCTCATATATATATATATATATATATTAATTTCTTAGTCTATAATACTATGAGCTAGTATACACTATAGTTACTATAATATCTCAGTCAGATAATTACATCTTAACGGCCTAAAAAAGAATTGCATCGATAGTTTACTCTAAAAAAATCTTTATCATAGACTCTCCCACTAGTAAATAGATTTTTGTCAAGAAAAGTAAAAAAGAAAACTGAGGAATACTTCTTCAACACACATCATATTAAGAATCACATATTATCTTTTTTTTTTCTTTTAAGAATTTAGGATTAGATTATGTACTATCAACAGTACATATAATATTCGTTCTCTTTTTTTAGTTTTTGTTATCCTCTTATTTTCATTACAATTTAAGCGATGAAGATGTTAAAATGATGTTGAATACATCGACGAACTCACATTATTATTATTTATTCAAAGAAAAATAGAAAAGAAAAAGGTTAGCTTAAAAGAAATAAAATCTCAATACACATCCCCAATTCACTAACCACCATTGAAGATCCATGAGCTAAGGTCCTCATCAATTTATTTTCCTATAAAAGCTTTTTCTTATTTGTTTTTCCCTTTATGGTTTGTTTTTTCTTTGAGGGTAAGTTATAAAAAAAAATTGTTGTAACTAAGAAAAAATAATAGAGTTTATCAGCTTTAAAATTTTTTTCTACTCACAAAACATCTTATATACCCTATCGGTAGAGCTCATTTTTTAACCGTTAAGATGTAATCAAACAGTTAAAATATTGTTTGTGTATAATAATTATAATACACCTTACTTTATACTAATATAGACTAAAAATTAAAAGAATAAAAAAGAAATTACAAAAAAAAAACTCATTTACAGGGTGGCTAGGGGACTCGTCGTTAGCGTTTTGGGGGGGGGCATGTGTCGACGCGAGTGGGGGGGGGGGGGGCGACGACTAGGTCAACGTGGGGGGGGGGGTGGGTTGGGGGATCTGGTCCCGGGGGGGGGGGGGAGAGGCGGGTTAGATCTGGGTCGGGGTCAGGGCAAATCTAGTCGAGGGGAGCAGGGGTTCATTTCTGGCATTGTGGGGGGGGGGGGGGGGATTTGATCGGAAGGGAGCGGGGTCCGTTGTCGGTGTTAGGGGGAGGCGCGGCAAATCTGATAACTTCATTTCAAAACTCAACTCAACTTCAACAAAATAACTTCATTTTCTCTGTCCTTCATATTCAAATTTCATTTGGCAACACTCGAAGCGATATTATCGGTCACCGACTTTTAGTACTTAATAAAGCAAAAAAAAAAAAATATAATAATAATAAACCAGTAGTAGTAATCATAGTGGTTTCGTCTTCTCAAGCAACAACAATATTGGGGTTTCAAGAGTATTGGCATCTACCCACATCACGATTTCACCAAAGGACTCTTGTTTCACTATTCCCAATTGGAGGCCTTCGACCAATAGTAATAATGATGACAGTAGTAAGAAGAATGAGTCGAGAAGCAAAGAGCTCAGGCTCAATGATGCCTTTGAAACCATTGTGTTGGACAAAGGCCAGAAGCCTGATGCTGCCAAGCCACTCAGCTCCTCTACAATCTCTGCAAAGCCAACAAGCTCCGAAAGGCGGTGAGAGTGATGAAAATGATGGTCAGTTCCGGCATTATACCCGGTGCAGCTTCCTACACTTTCTTGGTGAGTAATCTTTGTAGAAGAGGCAACATTGACCATGCTATGCAATTGGTTGAGAAGATGGATGAGTATGGCTATCTAACCAATACGATGACCTGTTATTCCTACTACGAAGATAAATATAAATTACTATAAATACTCTCGCTCGAGTTCCAGTTCATGAAAACACTCTTACTAAGAAATTGTCAATGCCCACACAATAGTTCTTGGACGTTTTTGTTAAGACTACTGCAACAAGAAGCTTTGAAACAGAGCTAACGCCTCAATAAAAAAAGGTGAAGATCTTTCGAACAAAAATAATATTCTAGCCTCCGAAGGCACGGTAGAAACATGATGGCTCAGCACCGTAATAACAATGAGAGAATCTCCTTCGAAAGACGGAGACATTGACAACTAGCTAGCCCTTTGCTAGAAGAACAAGCTCAACAGTTCCTTTCAGTACTCCAACACCTAAACTCAGGCCACTAAAGACTTCAAAGTTATATTGAATTCAAGGTTAAGGTAGTAGTTGTAGTAGTTCATGCCAAACTCTAAATCTTCAGCTCTAGATTACCAGAATCTGACATGTGAGCGACTTCGATTTCTGTATATTATTCAGTTGAACTAAAATTCTTAAAACAGAGGTAATAAATTCATTAAAACACTTGGATGCATGTAACATATTTCAATATATATATATATATATATAGATACTTCATCAAGTGGAAAAGATCTCGCAGCAAAAAGCAATCACACTTGAATGGTCTCAGTGGCTTTTACTTCCTCATGAGCAACACTTGGAGGTTTTGCGTCCATCTCAAACTCCAAACCTGAACAATCACAATATATTAACTTATTATCGAGGACGTTAGCACAGGATGCTATGAAGAGTGGGAAAGAAAAAAGGGGTATATTAACTTTATTTCATAATTTAGCAACCAAAATTTCCTTTCTAGAGATAATAAGAAGAAAATATTAACAAACAAGAAAACAGAGAAAATGGTTTTTAAGTACAGCGACAAATGAGCTTAGGGATGAAATTGAAGTTTGAAAGTGACAAATAAAAGAAGAGAGGCACACCTGAAGAAATTAGTACCTTAATTTGAAAAATAAAAAGTTCCTTGCAACATTCTAAACTGTGCTTCATCCATAAGCATTTAGTGTGCATCCTCATCCAACATCCAACATTCGTCCCAATTATGTTTTACCAAAGTTCTTGAACTTGACACCACCTTCAATATTTGCCCCGCAACCCCACCCACCCCCCCCCCCCCCCCCCCCACTTTTTTTTTTTTTTATAATAAAGAGTTCTGGTTGAGACAATTGAATAGTCGGTAAAGCTCTAAGTTCTGGTTATTTGGACAAAACCTCAAGATCAAATAAGTGCAGTTAAGATCTTTGATCGATGTAAACTCTAAATGAAATTTTTATTGAGCTTTTAGTCCAAAACTATTGTGGATAACTTGGTAATGTGATTGCCAGTTAAAGTTAGTAAGGTTACTAGAATAAATACAGTGGTGCATGTGACAAAGGGAGGGAAAAAAGGAAGTGAATCAATTCTAAAAAACAGTAAAAATGTAAGGAAATGAAGAAAATAATAAGGGGAAAATTTGTAAATTACCTATGGAGAGGAAAAGTGACTTCATGTTCTAATTCTCTTAGGAATGGTTCCTAATCCTCTTCGTGATCAGCTTCTCTTCCTCTTGATTTAGACTCTCCATCGTTAACATCATCTTCTACTTTCGCTGATTCAGAGAGGATCCTTGAACTCTCCACACTTTGTTGATTTCAAGCTGTGAAAGGTGGTGGGAGTAACGAAAATGATGGCTGAGGTTGACATAATACCTGATGCATGCAGCTCGATTCCTACATGTTGCCTCTTACCTTGAAGTTGCTTCTAGGCAATATGTTGAAAAACATAATTTGCTTATACAACAGTTTTTTAAAAAGCATAGAGAATACATATATAAAAACAACTACTACTCTCACTTGAGTTACAACTCATAAAATAAAAAATATACACTGATTTTAATGGAAAGCACCACCACACTTGTATTTTACAACAATATAACATAAGCATCAAAACAGAGCTAACAAAGTCTCCAAATTAACTACAAATTAAAGGAAATTCATTTATTAAAAAACACACACACGCACACATACACACACACACGCTCGCACACGCACACACAATGAGCTTACTAACACAAACACACAGACCACTAAAAAGAGCAACTTCAAACCCAAAAGCTTCCCCATCCTCTGTAGCTAAGACTTGATAGACTCTCCAACAACCTGATCCAACACAAAAAGACCCGAGAACCAATTAAAATTTCAAAGAAAACCCCAATCAAAATTTGTTCAAATGCTTTAAAAAACCACCAATATTGGAAATACTTATACAATGAAGGACACGAGTGAAGGTTTCCAAAATCTACTGCAATGCATCAGAGAAATAAATTAGCTTAGAAACATAGAGTTAATTAACAAAATGACTTAAAACACTTATAAATAAGCATTATAAAAGAAGATAAAAGGGCAAAGTTTATAAAATACCTATGATGACGAAAAAGTGATTTTCATGTTCTAAATCTCTTAGGGAGTGGTTCACAGTGATCTTCTTCTTGATGATCTGATTCAGAATGGATGGCTTCTCTTCCGCTTGAGTCAGACTCTCCACCACCGTTATAATCATCATCATCTTCTTTTTCTTCTTCATCTCCACTTGATTCAGATACGTAACCAAATCTCTCTGCCTCTTGGCTATATAGGAGATGGACCCCACACTTGTTGATTTTTGCAAGTTTTTGATATTCCTCTTCCAAACTAAAGGAGAAAGAGGCTGTAGCTGTGGAAGTGGTGCACGCAGCAATCTCATTATTAAATCTTCCTTCCCTCGCTTTAATGTTACTCACCGAATTCTTTCGAATATTCCTCTCGGAAATCAAATTTAAGGAA